>JAPKLY010002568.1:0-23789 GCA_026898435.1 Prunella vulgaris | reverse complement strand
AATAAAGGTAGAAAAATTTATAATCCAAAAATATATACTTTTTTTTTCTACATACAGAGAGAAGAAAAAATTAAAATTTAAGGAGAAGGACCACTCCCCGTCCCTGCTTACCGGTAAGTCGGTAACATCACTTTGTGGAATCCTAGTCAGAGATTGTTGTTTTTCATAATACGAATTTTATGTTGAAAAGGTCAAAGTTTGATCCATGCTAATATTAGGTTTTGAGAATTAATTATTTTTTAATTTGTCAAATGAGAGTGATGGGACCAACAGTTTAACGTTGTTTTTATTTTTTTTATTTTTTTTAATTTTTACTACCGTCCAGCTTAAGAGTGACAGCTCCTCTGCTATTTAGAACATATAGGTATGATTTTTTACCCATTAGTTTTTGTTAGAAACTTAATCACAATTAACAAGAATCAAGCGCCAATTTGCTTGATAGATCAGATCATGAAATGCGGAGAAGATAAAAAAATTATTAAGGGTAAAGATAAACTGAGTTTGAGTACTGAAAATTAGTCAGGAATCCTGATCCTGAATATTGGATTCAGAGGAATATTCCTGAGGAAAGCATCCCGAGCCTGAGCGAAGACTTGATCCTGAGTCAGGAGTGTTCTGATCTTGACACTCATCCTGATGCGTCATCCTGAGTGGTCAGATCAGGGAGACACCTGAAGACTCAGTAGAACTGAAGGCTAATCCTGAGAGATCATCCTGAGTTGAGAATCACCTACTCCCTGAGTCACTCAGCAAGAAGGCGATCCTGAGCTGACAGTTATGAAAACAGAGCATGGCAAAGGCGACTTCGCAAGAGTGATAAAGTCGGTTATTTTGACAGCTGGCGGAGCAATCTCATTGGACCCCGGAACAGTTATTCAAGACGGTTATAACCATACGAATCTCGTTGATTGGTTAAGAGCTCAAAGGCGGTTAAGGGTCTGATCTATAAATACGTATTCATTCAGCTTAATTAGTGAGAGTTTACATTCAAAATCTCTAAGAGTGAGAAAGCTTGGAATCTGTAAACATTATTCATCATTTAGTGAAGTGAGTCAAACCCATCCGTGGACGTAGATCAATTTGATCGAACCACGTAAATTGCTTGTTCTTTCGATTTCCTGATTATTTCTGTTGAGTGTGTTCATCCGGCATTCATCTTCAATCGTTCTGATTACTTGAAGTCTTATTTGGCTCGATTCAATTCCGGTCATATTCACAACAATTGGCGCCGTCTGTGGGAAGGAAGGAAGGAATCGACTGGTTAATCATCAATCATGGCATCTACCAAGCTGGAATTTGAGAAATTCACTGGAGCAAACGATTTTGGTTTGTGGAAGATCAAGATGAAGGCTCTCTTGACTCATCATGGGCAGGCCAATGCTCTGAAGCCTGAAGATCAATGGCCCCCTTCTTCGTCAGAAAATCTAGGCAAGAGACAAGAAATATTGGAAAAGGCTCATAGCACAATCATCTTGTGTTTGGGGGATAAGCCTCTGAGGGAGGTGTGTAAGGAGAAGACTGCCATTGAGGTTTGGAGTAAGCTGGAGAAGGTGTATCAGACCAAGTCTGTCACAAACAAGTTGTTCATGAAACAAAAACTGATGTCATTCAGGATGAATGAAGAGAAGGAGTTGATTGAACAACTTGAGGAATTCAACAAGACTGCTGATGATCTTGAGAACCTGGGAGTGGAAATTGATGATGATGATAAGGCTCTGATGCTCCTGAATTCTTTGCCTAAATCCTTTGAGAATTTCAAGGATACCTTACTATTTGGGAGGCAGGATAAATTGTCCTTTGATGATATTTTGGGTGCGCTGAAAACTAAATCTATTCAGCTACAAGCTGATAAGAAAAATCCAGTTCAGGTTGAAGGATTGAATGTCAGGTTCAAGAAGGGAAAGAAAGATTTTCAGAACAAGAAGAAGAAGAACACAAAGGGGCCAAAATCTGGTAATTTTGTTGAGAAGGGGAAATGTTTTGCTTGTTACAAAACTGGTCATCTCAAGAAGAATTGCCCTGACAGAAATAGGAATCAGGGAGAAGAACAAAAGGCTGATATAACTGTTGCTGCTGAAGGTAGGTATGATAGTGCTGAGGTGTTAACGGTTACTAACCTGAAACTGAATGATGAGTGGGTACTGGATTCTGGATGTTCATTCCATATGTGCCCTGATGAATCATTATTCAGGGAGTTGAGAAGGTTTGATGGAGGCTCAGTTGTTCTGGGCAATAATCAGACATGTAAGGTGAAAGGGAGTGGTTCTGTCAGGTTGAAGCTGCATGATGGAGTAGATAAGATACTCTCAAATGTGAGGCTGGTGCCAGAACTAAAGAGAAATCTGATCTCCATGGGTTCACTGAATCAACTGGGTTATGAGTTCAACACTGAGGATGGTTATATCCTGATAACCAAAGGCAAGAAGGTATACATGAAAGGCAAGAAAGTCAATGAGTTGTATATCCTGATTGGAAGCACTTCTTCAGGATCAGCAAACAATGTTATGGACAGCACTGAGGCAATGATATGGCATAAAAGGTTGGGCCATATTGGAGAAAGGGGGCTCCAAGAACTTTCAAAGCAGAAGGCATTTGGGGAAGGAAATGTGGTGAAATTGGATTTTTGTGACAATTGTGTCCTGGGCAAATCCAAGAAAATTTCATTCCCTAAAGGTAAGAAGACTACTGATGCACCTCTAGATTATGTTCATTCTGATATCTGGGGACCAACTAAGGTGGAGACTCATGGAGGGGAAGATACTTCATGACAATCATTGATGACTTCAACAGGAAAGTATGGGTATTCATACTGAAGCAGAAGAGTGAGGCCTTGGCAAGGTTCAGGGATTGGGTCAGTGAACAAGAAAATAAGAGAGGAAGATCCATTAAACATCTTAGGACTGATAATGGATTGGAGTATGTATCTGAGGAGTTCAACAATTTTTGCGAGGAAATGGGGATCACTAGACACAGGACTATTCCTGCAAATCCTCAGCAAAATGGCTTGGCTGTGAGGATGAATAGGACAATCCTGGAAAAGGTCAGGAGTATGTTGTCAGATGCAAAGCTACCCAAGGTGTTTTGGGGGGAAGCAGTCAGTACAGCTTGTTATCTTATTAACAAGTCACCTTCCTCAGCAAATAAGTTCAGGACACCTGATGAGGTATGGTATGGGAGGATCTCGGACTACAATAACCTGTAGGTATTTGGTTGCTCAGCTTTTTCCCACATCAGGCAGGATAAGCTGGAACCTAGAGCACTGAGATGTATCTTCTTAGGATATCCTAAGGGAGTGAAAGGATACAAGTTATGGTGTTTGGAACCTGGACATAAAAGGTGTATTGTCAGTAGAGATGTGACTTTCAACGAGAAAGTCATGGGATATAATCAGCCCATCATCATACACGACTCAGATGGTATACTTTCAGGAGATGGATCTCAGGTTGAGGTGGAGACTCCTGAAAGGAACTCAGGACAAGGAACCTTTGAGGTAGAAGAAACCTCAGGAAGGCATCAGGAGGAGTCAGAGGAAAGTGGTACTGATGATCACTCTGACCACTCAATTTCAGATACTGAAGGTCAAGATCTCAGGAATTATAGTCTTGCGAGAGACAGACACAGGAGAAGCATACACCCTCTAACTAGGTTTGGTCAGGCTGACATGGTGTTCTATGCCCTGATAACCGCTGAAGATGTGGAGCATCAGGAACCACAAAGATATGTTGAAGCCGTGTCAGGGAAAGATAAGGAGAGATGAATATTGGCCATAACTGAGGAACTTCAGTCATGAGAGAAGAACAACACTTGGACCTTAGTGAACAAAGTTCAGGGACAGAAGGTGGTCAGTTCCAAGTGGATCTTCAAGAAGAAATCTGAAATGGGGTCACGAGGAAGAGAGAAGCTGAGATATAAGGCAAGGCTTGTTGCCAGAGGCTTCACTCAGAGAGAGGGGGTAGACTTCAATGAGGTATTCTCACCAGTGGTGAAACACTGTTCAATCAGAATCCTATTGTCAAAGGTAACTCAGGAGGACTTGGAGCTTCAGCAGTTAGATGTCAAGACAGCCTTTCTACATGGAGACCTGGAAGAAACTATACACATGCAACAACCTGAAGGTTTTATTCTACCTGGGAATCAGGATAAGGTGTCTCTACTGAAGAAATCATTGTACGGACTGAAGCAAAGTCCTATGCAATGGTATAAGAAGTTTGATAGTTTTATGATCTCCATAGGCTTTACAAAATGCAGGTATGATAGTTGTGTCTATCTTGAAAAACAAGGGAAGGAAGTACTCACATATCTACTGCTCTATGTGGATGACATGTTGGTTGCAAGCAAGAGTCCTGAAAGAATTCAGAGGCTAAAGACAAAGCTCAGTAGCACATTTGACATGAAGGATCTGGGTATGGCTAAGAGGATACTGTGCATGGAAATTATCAGAGATAAGGACAAAGGGAGGTTATTCTTAACTCAGAAGGATTACATCCTGAATATACTCAGGAGGTTCAACATGTATGAAGCCAGAGTTGTATCTACACCCCTTGGCCAACAGTTCAAACTGACATCAAGTCAGTGCCCGAAGTCAGAAGAAGAGAAGGCACAAATGAGTAAAATCCCTTACTCAAATGGGATAGGTAGCATAATGTATGCTATGGTGTGCAGCAGGCCAGATTTAGCACATTCAGTCAGTGTGGTCAGTAGATTTATGGCAAATCCGGGAAGACACACTGGGAGGCTTTTAAGTGGATAATGAGATACTTAAAGGGAACTGAAAATCTGGGGTTACTCTTCGAGAAGACTAAGGATGACACTCAACCACTTCAGGGATATGTGGACTCAGATTATGCTGGAAGCATTGATACGAGGAAATCCTTATCAGGATATGTGTTCACATTATATGGTACATCAATCAGCTGGAGAGCAGTACTCCAGTCAGTAGTGGCACTCTCAACTACTGAGGCTGAGTATATTGCGATGACTGAAGCAGTGAAGGAAGCGATGTGGCTCAAGGGTATGATTAAAGAATTTGGAATCAGACAAAAGGAAGTTGCAGTTCAGTGTGACAATCAGAGCACAATTCATTTGGTTAAACATCAGGTCTTTCATGAAAGGTCAAAGCACATTGATGTCAGACTTCATTTTGTGAGAGATGTGGTGGAAAAGAAAGTGATTTCAGTGCAGAAGGTTTCCACTGAGGACAATGTTGCGGATATGCTGACTAAGGTCTTACCGATTTCCAAATTCAGATATTGCTTGGAGCTGATCAAGCTGCGGTCATGGGATGTACCATGAGCTAGGTCCTGAGGTGGAGTGTGGAATGGGGGAAACTCACTTACTTTAAGGTGGAGAATTGTTAAGTGTAAAGATAAGTTGAGTTTGAGTACTGAAAATTAGTCAGGAATCTTGATCTTGAGTATTGGATCCGGAGGAAAGCATCCTGAGCTTGAGCGAAGACTTGATCCTGAGTCAGGAGTGTTCTGATCCTGACACTCATCCTGATGCGTCATCCTGAGTGGTCAGATCAGGGAGACACCTGAAGACTCAGTAGAACTGAAGGCTAATCCTGAGAGATCATCCTGAGCTGAGAATCACCTACTCCCAGAATCACTCAGCAAGAAGGTGATCCTGAGCTGACAGTTATGAAAACAGAGCATGGCAAAGGCGACTTCACAAGAGTGATAAAGTTGGTTATTTTGACAGCTGGCGGAGCAATCTCATTGGACGCCGGAACAGTTATTCAAGGCGGTTATAACCATATGAATCTCGTTGATTGGTTAAGAGCTCAAAGGCGGTTAAGGGTCTGATCTATAAATACGTATTCATTCAGCTTAATTAGTGAGAGTTGACATTCTCTAAGATTGAGAAAGCTTGTAATCTGTAAACATTATTCATCATTTAGTGAAGTGAGTCAAACCCATCAGTGGACGTAGATCAATTTGATCGAACCACGTAAATTGCTTGTTCTTTCGATTTCCTGATTATTTCTGTTGAGTGTGTTCATCCGGCATTCATCTTCAATCGTTCTGATTACTTGAAGTCTTATTTGGCTGGATTCAATTCCGGTCATATTCACAACAAAAATCGAAGATCAACACATAATTTTTTTGCAATTCGATCAAAATGATCTACATTCTCAGGATAAAGGTTTACTCGCACTTCAGTTTTACTTCACCATCAGCTCACATGAAAGGGAATAAATCAGTGCGTTTGATACCACAATTCTTCACCTCAAATACAATTGAACCTATCATCAACAATCTTTTGACAAAATGCAGCTTACACATATTTGTGTTTGATTTCTATGGAATATTTGATGTTTCACTGGATGACTGGTAATTCTTCCCCATTTCGTGACTATCTTGACACTTTCCATTTCAGTTAATTTAAACTCTATCTTCACACACTTGAATAAAAAATACAAACTTAATATAATATGAGTTAGTCTTGTGTGAGACCGTCTCATGATATGAGATAACTAAATCATTTATAAATTAAGCATAATTCTTTATCAATTTGGTAGGGATGAGTGTTAGTTTGTATAGTGTCATGTCATATAACAATCTCACACTAATTTGTCATATAATATTTATATAACACCCACTTTATATACTAAAAAGTGTAATAACTCATTTTAATTGTTTAAAATCAATAAAATGTTTTTTTAATAAACACAAATATAAAGATAGATTCAGGATTGGGTATTTGGTAACTAACATAAGTATTTAAATATCTTGAACCAACTTTATATATATGGAAACTTTTTTTTTTTTAAATTCTACCTTTTTCCATCAAAATTTTGAATATACATTCTTCATAGCACAGTCAATGGCTGCCTTTTACTTTTTGCCTTTCCACATTTTCTTCAATATTGTTGTGAGTAGATTTTTATTTTCAATCGGGTAAATTTTGTTTATAATTGTACTAAGATCTAGCACGAGAGTATAGCCAATCACATTTTCATAAATTTATTTAATTGGTCGGCAAAGAATTATAAGTTTCAGCTGCTGATAGGTAATTGTAGAATTTAATCTCAGTTAACAATCGAGAAAACACCTCTTGCAAAAATAATCAAAACCGGAAACCAATCGCAAACAACACAAATCGAAGAACACAAGATTTAACGTGGTTCGATCTTAATTTGATCTACATCCACGGAGAAGAGCGCAACCTTTACTATCAAGAAAAGAATATCCGATACAATACACTCAATCACCCCAAAATCGAAAACCCTCAATTTCAGATAAGAACCCTAGTTCTTCAATATTGAATGAATCAATCTAATTCTCACAACTGACTGAGTAATTAACTATGCCCAACCCACACTCATGCTCGCATACACAAACTGACCTTATATATATGGTAAAATGGCTGATGATCAGGTGATTTTGTTGAAGCCGTTGCAACTGAAATCGCATCCCAAAACAGAGCATAGTCAGTTTATTAACCGACTGAAATTCAGTCCTTTTTCTTCAGCCGGTTTACTTCATTCGACCAATTCTTGTTTAAGTAAACCCGGTTCGAGCTGTAGATAGATATGCATATAAGCACCAGTGCTTATATGTGTGTGTGATTTTCTTCGCAATAGTATTACAATTTCTGAGCTTCAGTTTGAATTTGCCATCTTCAATTCTCCACCTCAATACTAACTGAAGCGCTCCTTCTCAGTTTATTCCTGATCTTGTTTAAGGCACTTTCCATGATTCAAGTCTTATCAGACTTGAGCAATACCTGAATTTTGAACTTAGTAATGCCTTTGTAAGCATATCAGCTGCATTTTCTTCTGTGTGTACCTTTTTTATTGATATAACACCCTTCTCCACCATATCTCTGATAAAGTGCAACCTCACATCTATGTGTTTAGACCGCTCATGAAACACTTGATGTTTTGCAAGATGAAGAGTGCTCTGATTGTCACACTGTATTGTGACAACTTCTTGGTCAATTCCAAACTCCTTTATCATCCCTTTAAGCCAAATTGCCTCCTTAACTGCCTCCACCATAGCCATATATTCTGCCTCTGTGGTAGATAATGCTACAACGGATTGAAGAGTGGCCTTCCAACTGATTGCAGTTCCATGTAAAGTGAAAACATACCCTGAAAGTGATCTTCTATTGTCAATGTTGCCTGCATAATCAGAGTCAACATAGCATTTCAAAGGTTCCTTGTCTTGATTCTCTTTTTCAAACAATAATCCCAATTCAGTTGATCCATTTAGATATCTCAATACCCATTTCAATGCTTCCCAATGTAATCTCCCTGGATTTTCCATGAACCTGCTCACCACACTTATAGAATGTGCAAGATCAGGCCTGCTACAGATCATAGCATACATAACACTTCCAACAATATTAGCATAGGGTATTTTATTCATGAACTCCTTATCAGAATCTGATATGGGTGACTGATGTACTGAGAGTTTGAAGTGTTGTGCAAGGGGTGTGCTCACAGGTCTTGATTCCATCATCTGAAATCTTTTAAGTACCTTCAGCAAGTAACTTCTCTGTGACAAGAATAGTTTCCCTTCCTTCCTATTTCTGAGTATATCCATACCAAGTATCCTTTGAGCATTACCTAAATCCTTCATATCAAAAGCTGAGTTTAATTTTAACTTCAGGTTATTGATATGCTTCATGTTCTTGCTTGCTATTAGCATATCATCCACATACAACAGTAAGTATGTGATGATATCTTTCCCTTTCTTCTGAAAATAGACACAACTGTCAAATTTGCACCTCTCAAAACCAACAAATGACATGAAACTGTTGAACTTTTGATACCATTGTCTTGGACTTTGCTTTAATCCATATAGTGATTTCTGCAGTAAACAAACCTTCCCTTCATTTCCAGGTAATGTGAATCCTTCAGGTTGCTCCATATAGATCTTTTCAAGTAGGTCTCCATGCAGAAATGCAATTTTAACATCAAGTTGCTGAAGTTCTCAGTCATCTTGTGTTACCTTTGCTAGAAGCAATCTTATTGAGCTATGCTTCACAACTGGTGAAAAAATCTCATTAAAGTCAATGCCCTCTCTCTGAGTAAAACCCCTGGAAACTAACCTTGCCTTGAACCTGACCCTTTCAATGTTTCCAGATTCAAACTTCTTTTTATAAATCCACTTGCTACTGACAATCTTCTGTCCCTTTGGCTTTTCTACCAAGATCCATGTGCTATTCCTTTCAAGAGATTGCAGTTCCTCAATCATAGCAGCTATCCACTTCTCATTTTCATTACATGAGACAGCCTCCCTATAGTTTTGTGGTTCATGACACTCTATGTCATCAGCTAATATTAGTGCATAAGACACCATATCAGCTTGGCCATACCTATTTGGTGGTTGAATGTTTCTTCTAGCTCTATCTCTTGTTAAGGTATAATTTCTGAGATCTGAATCCTGACTGTCTTCAGTGCCTAAATCTTCATGTCCACATCCTTCATTTTCAAGTGGAGGTTCACCTTGAGTGTTGGTTTCAGTGTCATCAATTTCAGAATCTTCATGGGATGGCTCCACCTCAAAAGATGTGCTCTCTTCTGATATTTTTCCATCCAGATCAGCAGGATTTCCAATATGTTTATATCCCATCTCATGCTCATTGAATGTCACATCCCTACTCACAATGTACTTCTTGTGCCCAGACTCTAAGTACCACAGTTTGTAACCCTTAACCCCAGAAGGATAACATATGAAGACACATCTTAAGGCCCTTGGTTCTAGTTTGTCTTGCCTTATGTGAGCAAATGCAAGGCATCCAAACACTTTAAGATTGTTGTAGTCTTGTAGCTTCCCATACCAAACTTCATCTGGTGTTTTAAACTCAATGGCAGAAGATGGGGATTTGTTTATCAATTGACACACTGTATGGACAGCTTCTCCCCAGAATACTTTAGGCAATTTTGCATCTGCAAGAACACATCTCACCCTTTCCAAAATTGTCCTATTCATCCTTTCTGCCAAACCGTTTTGTTGTGGATTAGAGGGAACAGTGTTGTGCCTTGAGATTCCTTTCTCCTTGCAGAATAACATGAACTCCTCAGAAATATACTCCAAACTATTGTCTGTTCTAAGGTGTTTCAAGGTTTTTCCCTTCTTGCTTTCCTGCTCCACAAGCCATTCCTTGAATTTTGCAAAGGCCTCTGACTTATGCCTTAGGATTACAACCCAAACCTTCCTGCTGTAGTCATTTATCATTGTCATAAAATGCTTGCCTCCACTGTGAGTTTCAGTTCTTGAGGGCCCCCATACATCAGAGTGTATGTACTCAAGAGGTCCTTTTGTGTTATGAATCCCTTTCTTAAAAGGTTTCTTTACTGATTTTCCCATAACACAGTGTTCACAGAATTTCAATTTGATGGGTTTTGCCTTGCCAAAGACCTGTTTTTCTGACAGCACAATCAAGCCCTTTTCTCCAATATGCCCTAGTCTTTTGTGCCGAAGTAGTGCTTCCTGGTCTTCCATGACTACATCAGCAGATCCAGTGATTTCTGACCCCATAAGGATGTAAAGACCATTCACCTTCTTTCCTTTCATAAGTACCTTGGAGTTCTTAGTGACCAAGATTAGGCCATCTTGTGTGTTAAATTCACAACCCAGAAGGTTCAGAGTCCCCAGAGATATTAAGTTCCTCTTGAGTTGAGGAACAAACCTGACATTGCTCAGGGTTCTAACAACCCCATCAAACATAATGATTTTGACAGAGCCAATGCCCTCAACTTGGCAGGATTGGTTGTTCCCAAGAAGCACTGATCCACCATTCAATTCTCTTGGGTCTGTGAACTTTGACTTTTGGGGACACATGTGGAAAGAACAACCTGAGTCTAGCACCCATTCATCACTTATGTCTCCATTTATAATGGACATGACCTCTGCACTTTCATAGCCATCATCAGCAACTGTTACTTCAGCTTTCTGTTCTTCTAATTTTCCTTTTCTTTCTGGACAATTTTTCTTGAGGTGGTCAATCTTGTGACATCCATAGCATTTTCTCTTCTCAACAAAACCTTGCTTCTTCCCATTTTTGTCACCCTTTCCTTCAACGTTCTTCTTATTCTGGAAATGCTTTTTACCCCTTTTGAATTTCACATTCAAAATCTCAGTAGTGCCTTGAGGTTTCTTATCACCTTGAAGTTGAAGGAACTTTGTCTTCAATGATGTCTGGATATCATCATACTTGATCTGATCCTGTCTACCAAATAGAAGAGCATCCTTGAAATTTTCCAAGGATCTTGGCAGTGAATTTAGCAACATCAGGGACTTGTCATCATCCTCAAGTTTTACCTCAAGATCTTCCAATTCATCTGCTAGTTTGTTGAACTCATCAAGTTGATCACTCAGGCTCTTGTCTTCTGTCATCTTGAAGGCATGGAGCTTCTGTTTCACAAAGAGTTTGTTTGTAACAGATTTAGTCTGATACAATTGTTCCAACTTTGTCCACACATCTACAACAGTTTTTTCTTTGGAAACTTCCCTTAGAGGCTTATCCCCAAGGCTCAAGATCAGTGCACTATGTGCCTTATCTTTCTGTACCTTCAACTTCACAGGATCACTTGTAGATGATACTTGATCATCTGGTAACATAGCATCGCCCAGGCCATGTTGAATCAGAAGGGCTCTCATTTTGATCTTCCACAGACCAAAGTCATTCTTGCCCGTGAATTTCTCAATGTCAAATTTCGTGGTTGCCATCAAATTTCACTTGTGGGTTCGATTCCCACAGACTGCGCCAATTGTAGAATTTAATCTCAGTAAACAATTGAGAAAACACCTCTTGCAAAAATAATCAAAACCGGAAACCAATCGCAAACAACACAAATCGAAGAACACAAGATTTAACATGGTTCGATCTTAATTTGATCTACATCCATGGAGAAGAGCGCAACCTTTACTATCAAGAAAAGAATATCCGATACAATACACTCAATCACCCTGAAATCGAAAACCCCCAATTTCAGATAAGAACCCTAGTTCTTCAATATTGAATGAATCAATCTAATTCTCACAACTGACTGAGTAATTAACTATGCCCAACCCACACTCATGCTCGCATACACAAACTGACCTTATATATATGGTAAAAATGGCTGATGATCAGGCGATTTTGTTGAAGCCGTTGCAACTGAAATCGCATCCCAAAACATAGCATAGTCAGTTTATTAACCGACTGAAATTCGGTCCTTTTTCTTCAGCTGGTTTACTTCATTTGACCAATTCTTGCTTAAGTAAACCCGGTTTGAGTTGTAGATAGATATGCATATAAGCACCAGTGCTTATATATGTGTGTGATTTTCTTCGCAATAGTATTACAATTTCTGAGCTTCAGTTTGAATTTGCTATCTTCAGTAATGATCATATTCAAGTTGCAATAGTTTTTATAAGTGAATAAAATAAATGAATAATTTTACATCTCTTTATAATTTTATTTTATTTTTGGAAGGGATAACTCATTTTTATAGTATCATAGTAAAGATTCAAATTTTATCTGAATTAATTAGATGTCTTTTAATGTCATAATGCATAATACTGTATTATACTATCTTCAATTCTCCATTCTACTCGAATATTTACATTTATTTTTTTGGCATAGAGATTAAAGAAAACTAAATTAAATGAGTAAAAAGTGACCACACTTACCCATAAAAATATATAATTTTTGAGCAAACACCACAGATTCCATCATCTATTGTATCTCGATCATTGAGCCTAGCGGAGGAGTTTAAACGATCAACAAAAGGTATGCAGCGACAAAGAACCTCAAATCTTGATGGCTTTCGGTGGTCACCCCCACCTATGGGAATTTTTAAACTTAACTCTGATGCTGTTGTGTTCTCGGATGACTCGGTGGGCTTAGGTTTTGTGATTAGGGACGGCGAAGGGAAGGTTATTATGGCAGGGACAAAACGTTGTATGGCAGCAGCTGAGAATAGCACCCTCATCGAAGCTCTCGCTCTCCGCTTTGGTCTCAGTTCCGGGACTGATGGGGGTCTTCCAATCTCAATCATTGAGGCAGATTCAAACAACTTAATTTATGCTCTTCAAGGAAGTTTCACAGGTGATCCTTACACTATGATGATTGTTGATGATATTTTGAGTCTTAGGAATGAAGGATGTCCTTGTCTAGTTTCTTTTGTTCGACGTTCAGCAAACTGTGTGGCGCACACGTTGGCTCATTACGGGGATAGGGTAGAATTTGAGCATATTTAATTGGAAGAATGATGTACCCGTATGTTGTACAAGTTTCGTCGTCGACGATGTAAGGCGTGAGCCTATTATTCCTTGAGTAATGAAAAATATTTATTTCTTGTCAAAAAAAAAAAAAAAGTTATACTATCTCCAATTCTCCATTCTACTAGAATATTTACATTTTTTTTTTGGCATGGAGATTAAAGAAAACAAAATTAAATGAGTAAAAAGTGACCACACTTACCCATAAAAATATATAATTTTTGAATGACAAAAAAAAAAGTATAAATCTTTTAGTGCGTGGAGAGAGATTATATAATTACTATTTTTGGGGACTTAATTAAGTAAAAATATGTGGGCTTAGATACTTAATTCTTTTCAAAGTTTGGTATCATGTTTTAAAACGTGGAGATTATTTAAAATTCTTTCACAACTAACTAACGTGCGTGGTGATTTTAGATTCATCTAATTAATGACTGTTGGAAGGAAAAAAAAAGGGCCACCGGCCATGTTGTTAAACATGTGTCTTCGTGGATTCCATTTTGGACAACCACCTAGTATTTTGATTGGCATCGCCTCAATGGTGGAATTCTTCTTATTTTAGTTTTATAGAAAATACAATTAAATAAATGCATAGTTTAACATGTTTTATGAGAATTAGTATTAATAAATGACAAACACTTATATACAAATTTCTACGGATCTAAGATCCGTAGAAATATCCATTTTTAAAAATTCGCGGGTCTAAACCAGGTCAGGTCGAATTTGAGTATTTTTTCCAAAATTCGCACAGCTTGTGATTTTCGCTCCCAGGTATGTTACAGTTGGAGCAAATGCATGTTACTTTAAGGCAAAACGTGTGTTACAACTAGATTAAATGTTGTTTTCTACACATTCATTTATTTTTGTAGAAGTAAATATTTTTCATGCAATGTAAAACATGTATATGTTACATTGTATGTGTAACACATATTTATTCTTAATAAAAATACATTTTATCCTATAGTAACACATATATGCTCATATAATAACACAAATTGAGGAACAAATATGTGTTACAATTAGAGTAAATATGTATTACTGTAAATTTATGTTACAATTGGAGTAAATTTGTGTTACTGCAAATGTGTGTTACATCTAGAGTAAATGTGTGTTACAATTAGAGTAAATGTGTGTTACTGCAAATGTATGTTACAATTAGAATAAATGTGTGTTACAATTAGAATAAATGTGTGTTACTGCAAGATCAAATGTGTGTTACTGTATGCACAAACATTTATTTATCCTTATAAAAATATATATTATATTTTATATAACATATATAAGGTATTAAATGATGTATTAAGTACATGAATAACATATTATTAACATAAATCAACAAAAATAATAAAAAAATAAATTAAGTAACACATATTTATACTTGCAGAAATACATATTTTTTTATAGTTACTTGAAAAGTACAAAAAAATAATTTTTTAAGAATTAGTAACACAGATTTTGCCTAATTGTAATACGCCTTTGCCCAAATTGTAACATTCCTGGGAGCAAAAAAACATATTATTAACATAAATTAACAAAAAGAATAAAAAATAAATTAAGTAACACATATTTATACTTGTAGAAATATATATTTTCTTTATAGTTACTTGAAAAGTACAATTTTTTTTTTTTTTAAGAATTAGTAACACAAATTTTGCCTAATTGTAACACGTCTTTGCCCAAATTGTAACATACATGGGAGCGAAAAAACCTGGAACTATAAGTTGCGCGAATTTTGAAAAAAAATGTCCAAATCTGACCCGACCAGATTTAGATTCGCGAATTTTTAAAAAATGGATATTTCTACAGTAGAAATTTGTACACAAGTGTTGCTCGTTTAAGAGCAACACTTGCGTAGAAATTTCTACCGTAGAAATTTCTAAATATAGATAAAATTTGAAAAAAAACCCACGCGCGCAGAAAATATTTTCATGCACAAAACATCCTAAACTCCCTGTGTCATCCCATATGCCCTCCCCAGCCGCCACCCCCCACCCCCATGCATATTATTACTATCACCAGCTACGCTGTTAGTAATTTATTTTAAATTTATTTTAATTTTTTTAAATTATTGTATTAATTAAAAATATATCCATTTAATATTATATTATAAATAAATATTTATACATATAGTAAAACATATTTAATTTTACAGTAACATATATTTGTTCTAATAGTAACACATATTTGTCTCCCAAATTGTGTTACCATATAGGAAAATGTGTGTTACTATAAGAACAAAATATATTTTTATGAGAATAAATATGTGTTTCTCATCATCCCTTTAAATTTAGGTATATTATTTCATATAATACATATGTTATTATATAGAAAAAATAATTATTTCTATAATAATAAATACATATTTGTGAATAATCAATATTTGTTCTTCTAGTAACACACATTTTGTTCTTGCATAATGTGAAAAAATATTTATTCTATAAAAATAAATTAATATATGTAAAATAACAACATTTTATGAGATAGTAACACACATATGCTCTAATAGTAATACATAGTTGTCTCCCAATTTATGTTACTATATGAGCAAAATATATTTTTATGAGAATAAATATGTTTTTCTTAATTTATTCATCATCCCTTTAAATTTAGGTATATTGTTTCATGTAATACATATGTTATTATATGAAAATATAAGTATTTCTATAAAAATATATAAATATTTGTGAATAACTAATATTTGTTCTTGTAGTAACACACATTTTACTCTTGCATTATGTGAAAAATTATTTAATCTATAAAAACAAATGGATATATGTAAAGTAACAATATTTTATAAGATAATAACAAACATTTGCTCTAATAGTAACACATATTTGCTCTCCACTCTGTGTTACTATATGGACAAATGTATGTTACTATATGAACAATTGCGTGTTACATAAGGACAAAATGTATTTTTATAAGAAAGAAACATACATTTTCTCTTAAAATGACATGTATTTGTTCATAATAATATATTGGGATCAAAATTTTAAATTTATTATATAATATTATTTGATTTTTTTTAAAATTCATAATAATAAAATAAAAAATAAAAATAAGTGAATAGAATTTTATTTTATTTTGTTAAATGTGAACAAAATCCTGGAAAGCATGTTAGGCGGCCCAATAGAGAAAAAAAACTTGGAAAGCATGTTATAATTGCATTTGAATTTACCTGGAGGACGCGCGCGTAGCTTTCTGTTTTAAAAAAAAATTATTTTTAGAAATTTCTAGGTAGAAATTTCTATATAAGTATTTGTCCACATTTAATGTAATAATAAGATACACCTCATACACATTTCCTCCTATTCCTCCTTATGTTAAAATAGTTATATTCTCTTTTGTACGTGTACGTGTTTTAAGCAAATATACTTTGAATAGAAGTAAAGAAAATTGTATGTTTATAGTGTGAAATATTATCATTTTAAGTAATTGAAATATTATTGGAATCAATTTCACCGGATATGATACGACCACACTCACTCGTACCAATTAAACATAAGTTTAAATAGAATACAATCTGAAAATTAGTTATAATTTTTTTTTTCCATTTCCAGCAATATAAAGTTATCACAACCTAACAACCTGTCATATTTATAAACAAGATTTCTACAAACCAATAAACTGCAAACTTTCAAACTAACATCAATGCATATTATATAATACATATCCCAAGACAAATAAAATATACAAGCAATGGTCACTGCTTATGGACTCGAACCTGAGTGATCTATCCATTGACCAGGATAAAACTTGGGTGACACTAAATGAAGGTCCAAACCGACTGATGTTGAAGAATCAGTGGATGAGTTGTGGTTAGGGGTGAAATGCCAGTCGAACCCAGAGCTAGCTGGTTCTCCCCGAAATGCGTTGAGGCGCAACAGTTGACTGGACATCTATGGGTAAAGCATTGTTTCTGTGTGGGCCGCAAGAGCGACACCAAATTGAGGCAAACTCTGAATACTAGAGATATGACCTCAAAATAACAGGGGTCAAAGTCGACCAATGAGACAATGGGGGATAAGCTTCATCGTCGAGAGGGAAACATCCTGAATCACAAACGGAAGCAAAATAAGCCACGGTCCTGCCCGCAGGTTGTCATCTATGTACACAACAACTAAAAAAAACATGTAAAAACGCCACATATACTCCAGTTTGATCACCAGATCACATATGCATAAACTATATGAGATTTATAAATCTCAGTACGCAGAAATTATGCATGATAATGTGATTTCTTTTGAAAATCTCCCCATGCACTCTCTTTTAAAATCACCAATTTATTTATGAAATACTCGCCAAGGCCCTTAGACACACTGTCATACACTGGAAAGAGCTCAATATCTACATTAGCAACTGAGATGGTGGTCTACACCAGGTAGCTACACTAGGTTTCCACACTGGGTTTCCCTATGTCGCTTCTTCCTAGGTCTCCTCTTCCGAATCGAATAATCAAATCAAACGGTGGCCTGCACCAGGCAGCCTACACCAGGTTTCTCCAGGTCGTCTCTTCTGAATGTACAGTTAATTAGACGGTGGCCTACACCAGGTTTCCCCAGGTCGCCTCTCCCGCCCTTGGTGTATAATCAGTGGTCAAACATATCAAAACCATTTTATTTCATTTCAATGCAAGATATGTATGCTCAATGCGATGCAATGCAACATATTCGACAATATTCTAATATAATTGAATGCATAGATTCAACGCATATCAATTATGGAGCTCACATACTCGTTCCACAATGCATATAGAGCTCACATGCTCATCTCACATCAAATAGAGCTCACATATCTCATTTTCATATAATCACCGAATATAAATCACATATTAAAATCCACTCAAATTCAAATATTATCACTCAAATGTAAATAATTCTCAAAATAATATATTTATGCATTGTAGTTGCAAATGAATTTCTACTTACCTCGAGTCCGTAAAATATTAACAACGCCAACTCTCAAACCACTTTATCGCGTTTCTCGATTGAATCTAATTTTAAAAAGCAGATTATAAATATATTGCAACCAATTAACTAGTTATAATAGCAAAGCATATTACATATTGTACCATTTCTTAAGATTACCAACTATTATAACTCATTATATAACTTTAGTCTGTATATAAATTACTAAATACCATACTAAATATAATCATTTGATTACAAAACTACTATCATAGTCCTACTACGATAAAAACAAATCCTTACTTACTCGAGTCGAGATATAGTTAAGAAGCTGTAAAAATAATACGTATCTTTGAAGACGATCCTCTTCTAATAATTTCTTTTATTAATACTTTCTCTATTTTATTTATATTTTTTATTTTTTTATGCGATTTTCTCTTTGGCGACCTCTCCCTATCATTATCATTTCTCACTCTCTGGTGTGTAAATCATTTGGGTGTCGGTTTGGGGAGTTTGAGATAATATTCTCCCCTCCCAAAGCACCGCCTCAATTAGTCGCCTTTATTAACCCATTTTTTATTTGTTTGTTAACAAAATTAATTTTGTGACTACGCCACCTAACTATAACTATGTGTAACCGTATATATTACTCCCCATAACAATTTGCAAGGAGCATATAAATTTTAAAAAAATAAAATAAAGTAAAAAAATATTATTTTATGGGGTAATTTGGTAAAATTTTATGTAAAAAAAAAAATTAGTTGGATTAAGTGTAATGTGTGCCCAAAAAGTAAAAAAGTAATGACATTTTGTGTAAATATGTAGATAATTTGAGGGTGAAGTTTATGAAAATATTTTCTTTTTTGGGTCTACAAATTCTTGTGGAACTTTCCAAAAAGAAAAGTTTGCAAGTTTCTATGGGATGGGGGAGTACTAATTATCTATACATTAATATATTATAACATATAACTTATTTAATTAATCTATTTAGTTTGACTATTATTAAATTATTACAATTAATTCACAAATGGTCTATATTTAATTTACACCACTAATACCCAGGTGATTTACACGACACATTTATATCCCATTAGAGTCTCAAAAATAAATTAAACTAGATTTTTTTCATTACTAAATATATAAAAACATATACCAACTTATAAATAATTTAACATAAAAAAAAAATTAGCACAACATCACAAATAACATATGAATAATATAAAATGCACTCAAATAGTAAACCTTATGATAATAATTAAAGTGCGCGTAATTCATAAAATATATTCAAGCAATTATAAATTAACACCTAAATAATTTAAATCTAAACAAAGTATGAAATATATTGATTATCGAGTAGTGAGAAACTTCGGGTATCACAGGATACCTTAGTGTGTCCTATTTAGATAATGAACTTATCTCAAACAATATTAAAAAAAAAAAAAGCAAAGAACAAAAAAAATGGTGGAAGAACATGGATGTTCTTCCCTTAAAAGATGGCTTGGGAAGCTTTCAAGAGCCCCACATTCTAGTGATATATATATATATATATAAAATATACGAGAAGTTGTGTTTACATTAATGGATTTAGCCTCTAATTATAAAGTTGCATTGTATAAGACTAGACCTCACATTCTTTATTCTTTTAAATTACAAGATCTAGATGACAGTGATATCTATTTTATATTTAATATTCTTGTATAATTACATCATGAAAATTAGGTCCTTCTGAGGATATACTGAATATATCTTATCACAAAATTTATCACGAACAGATTAGATATAATAACATACGCTATTTTTCATGAGCAGATGGACGTAGTGGCTATCTAAGCTAGATAAAGGCACAACCTAACAACAAGGGTTTCGTGGTGTAGTTGGTTATCACGTCAGTCTAACACACTGAAGGTCTCCGGTTCGAGTCCGGGCGAAGCCAAATTAATTTTTATTGTTTTACTTTTTTTTGGGCCCAACTCCTATGTAAGTGGGCCTGACAGATAACTAGAGCGAAGCTTATTGGGACATTTCATCGGTTGAATAATTATGCTCAATATCATAGTTACTACAGTATAGGACCTTCAAATTTTAGTTTTCTTTCCCCCTTTTTTTTGTTATTTTTTTTAGGGCCAAACTATATACCCTTCAATATTATTAGATACCCCACTCAAAATATATTCATTCTATTTTTTATATATCTTTGTCAAAATTTTATTCCATATTGCAATAAAAATGTGTGAAATATATGTTTGAAAAAATTGTAAAAATATTATTTTAATAAATATCTGTTGAAATTTATTTAATTTTTTAATAAAAATATAACGAATATAGAATATGTATATTAAAAGAGTGTATATCTAATAAGTATGGAGGAGTATATAGCCGGACCTTTTTTCTATTGTGGTGAGCTAATTGAGTTTTCCCTTCTCCCAAATAAAATCGTACATCAAAATTGCATTACTTATTGTACATCTAGAATTATATCACGCCACCTTATCTTAGTTTTAATATTATATAAATACAAATTTGTCTAAGTATAAGAGACGCAACCCACATTAATCTGATTTTAGCTATATTTAATTAGATTATTTTACTTAAAAATATTTACATTCTCATAATAAGCTACTGAAATACATGAATTCTTTAACTATTATTCTATACCGATTATATATAATCTGCTAAAGTAATTATATTATATAAAGATAAATATAATAAATGTTCGTTTGTAATTGCATCAATTAATTTTACTCACATATCCTTATATTTTTTTAAATTCTATATTTAGGAATACCATAATTTATGGATAATCCCAACCATTAGAGTTAAGTACATGTATATTCTTTTAATGAATAACTTAGTACCATTATGGGTTTTTATAATTTTTATTGAATTATGTAAAATTCCAATGAAATTTAAAAAACAAACTAATCTAAGCCTATATGGCATTGGCAGTGGCACAATCACACATTAATCTAATTAAAAGTTTATTTAACAAGATATTTCTTCTAAAAAATGCTATATTCTCGTGAAAACTATTTAAATACATGTACTCATTAACTATTTATCCTATATCTGTCACTACAAAAACTTTGCGATTTACCGACCGAAAAACGGTCGCTAAATAGATATACCGATCGATTTACCGACCGAAAACGGTGGTCGATAAAACCGTGGTCGCTAATATTTAGCGACCGAATTTCAAATCGGTCGCTAAATTAGCGACCGTCTAAACGGTCGTTATTTAGTCGCTAAAAGAACCAGGTGTTGACCCGTTTTGGGATATTACCAACCGTTTAATCAGTCGGTAAGTATATAATTACCGACCGTTTGAACGGTCGCAAAATATTATGTATATTATTTTTTTAATTTTTTTTTCTATTTGGCGACTGCCTAGTCGGTCGGTAATTATAAAAATGTCGCTAATTAATAATTATATTTTTTAATTTTTATGTAGCGACCGACGTGGTGGTCGCTAAGTAATGATTATATTTTTTTATTTTTTATGTAGCGCCCGTTTAATCGGTCGGTAATTTATATAATTTGGGGCCAAGATGGTTCAAACTCAGGCCTCCAACGTGGCTCAGTAGGGCTCGAACCACTTGGCCAAGCCCCCAGCATATTAGCACATGCACCACATCCTATCCTTTATTTAAGTCATAGATGACTCAGATTAAATCCCCCAAATTCGCGCCTGTGAGGGGTCGAACACGCGACCTCTGGGCGTCTCAGAGGTGGCGTGTACCACTCAGGCACTTGTCGTTATTGTTCATTTTTATGCAATTAATTGTATATAACTCCAAATTGAGTTACGTTTTTTTTAATTGCTTCTAATTAATTGAGTATTGTTTCTACTTTATTTATGTATATATATATATATATTTCATTAAATATTATAATGTTAAAAATTTATTATTTAATATTACGAAAATTTATTAATTTGTTCATTTTTTTTGCAATTAATTGTATTTAACTCCAACTTGAGTCACGTTTTTTTTAAATGCTTCTAATTAAATGAGTATTGTTTCTACTTTATTTATGTATATATATAAATATATATATATATTTCATTAAATATTATAATGTTACAAATTTATTATTTAATATTATGAATATTTATTAATTTGTTCATTTTTTCCAATTAATTGTATTTAACTCCAAATTTTGAAGTCACGTTTTTTTAAAATGCTTCTAATTAATTGCTTGTTGGTTCTAATTTGTTTATGTATATATATATTTCAATAAATATTATAATGTTGTAAATTTATTATTTAAAATTACGAAAATTTATTAATTTGTTCAATTTAAAAATACAAATGCAATTCGTTCAAAATTTTCACTTTCTTTGGATTTTTTTTACCTCATCAAAATAATTTCTTTTTTGTTTCTAATTTGTTTATTTTAATATTTTTCAATAAATATTTATAACCATTTGAAACTAATTATTTTACACTACTAAAATTTAAACATTCAACATAAAATTACTCAACATCCGATATAAAAACATCCAACATAAATAAAATTCATTGTTCAACAAAAAAAAAAAAAACTACTCTGACGAATTAAAGTCGTCGTCGTCACCAAGATCGACAGCCTCTTCATCCTCAGGTTCTGGTGGAATCTCAGGAAATTTTGGGACTTTCCAACCCATCGTTCTCGAGGCATTCTCAACCCAAGCCTTCATCATTTGTGTCAGGTCCTCTGTTTGCTTCAACCTATCCTTCATCCGCTTCTCCTTTGTGTGATATTTCTCCAATGTCTTTCTCACATCGAAGAGTTGACTTTCTACATCGGAGGAGGGGTAAGAGTTGAGGGAATAGGAAGAGCTCCCCTTCTGGGATAGGCGGACAGCCTTACTGTGACTGCCCAATCCTATATACTTCCCCTTCTTCGGTTTGACCACATTCAGAAAAATTTTGTCCTCGTCAACAGGGGCGGGGGAAGGATTCTCCGGGGTGGGTGCCGACGCCGTCTGAGCCTCTTCGAGGGCCTGCCTCATCTGATTCTGAAATTAAACAATAATCATAATTATAATTTAATATTAATTAGTATAATTCATAAAATGATTAATTAGAACATAAATTATAATAAAATACATACGTGAAGCTCGGTGGTGCGGTCATAAGTGGACTATCCACTCTCCCCAACCGGGTGAACAAAATGCATCTCCTCAATGAGGGTGGGCTTCCGTCCGTGATATGACTCTTGTACAAAAAAAAAAAACTTTTAAATAAAGTAAAATTAATAAATTTAAATGTGAGTATATTAAAAAATTAATTAAATACTTACAAAAGCGAGAGCATGCTCGTAAATCGTCCGGGAGCCTGCTCGATGTATGGCTATGCCTTGCCCGGTGGGTCGCTCATCCTATTTTTTCTGGTCGCCTCGGCCCTCGTAACATGCTTCGGATCTAGCCAATACTGGACTAGTCCCTCCCAGATATTACGGCCCTCTTCTTCGGTCCCCATATTCTGACTGATCCCCTGCTTCGTCCACTTGTCTTTCATCTCGTGTACCAAGTCTTTCATGCGGTTCTGGGCTTTTTCGTAGAATAGAGCACGCACAGCATTCTCGTGTCGCGGTTCCCACACGCAGAGCTTCTGCAATAAAATTCATAACAAACATATAATTAAATTCAATAATAATTT
This sequence comes from Prunella vulgaris, assembly GCA_026898435.1. NCBI lineage: Eukaryota > Viridiplantae > Streptophyta > Magnoliopsida > Lamiales > Lamiaceae > Prunella > Prunella vulgaris. The sequence goes on along the minus strand of JAPKLY010002568.1, from coordinate 26 downwards.
TTAAATTAAATAAAATTAATATTATT
>JAPKLY010002567.1:0-23803 GCA_026898435.1 Prunella vulgaris | reverse complement strand
GCTTCAGGGAGCAACTCTCAGAAGAAGTTTGCCCCTGCCCTAACTGATGACAAGAGCTCAAGTGTTGCTCGTCAGGACAAGGGCAAAGGGAAGGAGAAAATGCCTGCTGAACCTGTCAGGCAAAGGACTGAGGAACCAAGGCCAAAACCTAAGGCTCCTCATCTTGAGTCAAGGAAGACAGATCAAGGGAACTCCAAGGCTCAGCCTAGGAATCCTCAATCTGGGAAGAACTCTGCTCCTAGCACTTCTCGGGCCCAGCCTAGAAATGCTCAGAGCGGAAGGAACTCAGGACAGAGGAGGCCTCAGGCAAAGCCAAGGACTACTGAGGTCCAGACTCCTCAGACAGGGCACAGAGCCCATCAGGAGCTTCCCAATCATCAAAGAAGAAGGACAAACCAGATGGTCTCTGAAAGGCAACGGAGACCTGACTCCGGTAACACTCAGGCCAGACCTCAAGTACCAAGAGGTCAGGCCCGAGCTGCTCCTTCTCAGGATCAAACTCAGCCCAATGCACCCAGGCCAAGGAGGAATAGGAGGCCCACCACCAGGAATCAATATACGGCTCCTGAACCTCAGGCTGATACCCATACACCCTCAACTTCCCAGGCACAAAGGAAGAAGACTGTGTATGTTGATGTTTCAGGGAGATAGGTTTACACTTCTGATGCTATCAGAATTGTTAAACAAATCTGGATCCCGAAGGGTATGGCTGACTCAGTAGGACCCAATACAAGATGGGTACCTGAGGCCTGATTCTTTTCAGGACACTGCGGGCTACAAGAAGAGGAAGGAGGATCTGATGAAGGACTGGTACTTGGACTCAGGATGTTCCAGGCACATGACCGGATTTCATGATCTCCTTCAGGATTATGTAGCTCAGGAAGGCCCGCAGGTAACCTTTGGTGATAACTCTAAGGGTTTCACCAGAGGATTCGGAACCCTTGTTATTGGCTCTGTCCGTGTACTGAATGTATCATATGTTGAGGGACTGAGACATAACTTACTCTCGGTCAGTCAGTTTTGTGACCGAGGATATAGTGTAGAATTTACATCTAACATGTGTCTTGTGAAGGACAAATCTACACTACAGGTTCTGATTACAGGTGTCAGGAGGGGCAATGTATATTTTGCTGACTTCAAGAGCAGCTCTCCTGAAACTTGTTTGGTCGCTAAGAGCTCCTCTGAGCTCAGTTGGCTTTGGCATAAATGCCTGAGTCACTTAAACTTCAAGATTATTAACAAAATTTCTAGACTTTCTCTTGTAAATGGTCTACCAAATGAAGTTTTTAGCAAACACCACGTGTGCGGAGGATGTCAGGAAGGCAAGCAAACCAAAGCATCATTCAAAGAGAAAGAAGCCTTCTCAACTGACAGAGTGCTTCAGCTTCTGCACATGGATCTCTTTGGTCCAATTACTCCTGTCAGCATAATTGGTAGGAAATATACCCTTGTTATTTTTTATGATTATTCCAGGTACACATGGGTTATTTTCTTGCTGAACAAAAAGGAGACTCAGGTCAAGCTTCCAGAGTTACTCAAGCAATTGAGTACTGAACAGGGTCAGAGCATAGTCAGGATCCGATCAGATCGTGGAACTGAGTTTATAAACTCTATTATAACTGACTTTTGTACTAACCATGGTATAGCTCATGAGACTTCTGCAGCCAGGACCCCTCAGCAGAATGGGGTAGCTGAAAGAAGAAATCGGACCCTGAAGGAAGCTGCCAGGACCATGTTGGCTGAGTCAGGATTGCCCAAGAAGTACTGGGCTGAAGCAATCAACACTGCTTGCTACACTCAGAACTGATCTATGCTGAACAAACAACATGCTCAGACACCTTATGAAACTTGGAACAAGAGGAAGCCTCGCATCTCTTATTTCAATATTTTTGGGTGTAAGTGTTTCATCCTGAACAATGGGAAAGACCAGCTGAAAGCCTTTGATAGCAAATCTGATGAGGGAGTTTTCTTAGGATACTCCTCAGTCAGTAAAGCCTTCAGGGTGTATAACTGTCAGACCCTTTGTGTGGAGGAAACACCTCATGTTGTGTTTGATGAGACTGCATCAGTGCATAGGAAATAGGTTCTGAGTTCTGACACTGAGGGGGTTACCAAGAGAATAACAAGACTGAGTCTGAAAAATCCTGAATTCAAGATCAAGCTTGTCAATGCTCCCAAAGGATGGGATTATGATGATGAAGATCAGGATGGACCTCAGGTCAACCCTCAGCAAGCCCCAGCCTTGGAAGATGTTGAGTCTCAGACGGAGGGACAGACTCAACCTGAGGTACGTACTGTCGGCGATGATGCTTATGCACCTGAGACAGTTACTGAGTCCAACACTGTAGGGGGAAACAATGTCCCTGATATTGGCCAACCCTCAGGAAATGACTCAGTATCCCCTGTTCTTGCTTGTTCATGTTCTTTGCCTATTATTATCGAGACTAACGTTTCAGGATCAGGCGAGGGAACGTCAGCAGCTCCCAGTGCTCCCGTCAGCAGGAGGCGGTGGCTAGATGATCACTCATTGGCTGGTATCATTGGTGATATCAATGAGGGGGTCAGGACTAGGTTGTCCTTTGGTGAGAGCGCTATGTTTTGCTGCTTCCTGAGTGATCAGGAACCTAAGAGCATAGAAGAAGCTCTTGCTGATCCCAACTGGATCCTAGCCATGCAGGATGAGCTCAATCAGTTTGAGCGGAATCAGGTTTGGGAGTTAGTTGAGAGACCTAGGCATCAACATGTCATTGGCACCAAATGGGTCTTTAAGAACAAGAGGGATGAGAAGAATGTTGTAGTCAGGAATAAGGTCAGACTAGTGGCAAAGGGTTACTCTCAGGCCGAAGGAATCGACTATGATGAGACCTTTGCTCCGATCGCAAGGTTGGAAGCAATCAGGTTGTTTCTGGCATATGCAACATTCAAGAAATTCAAAGTGTATCAGATGGATGTAAAGAGTGCTTTTCTGAATGGTGTACTAAACGAGGAGGTCTATGTGGAACAACCTCCAGGTTTTGAAGTTGGAAATAAGGTATATCACCTGAAGAAAGCTCTTTATGGCTTGAAGCAAGCTCCGAGAGCTTGGTATGATACATTATCCCAATTCCTGATAGACCACGGGTTCGTGAAAGGAACAGTGGACAGGACACACTTCCAGATATCCGAAGGGGAGGACATTCTCTTGGTTCAGATTTATGTGGATGACATAATTTTTGGATCTCCTAATCTGAAGCTTTGTGAGAAATTCTCCAAGCTGATGACTGGAAAATTTGAGATGTCAATGATGGGAGAAATGAATTTCTTTCTGGGTCTCCAAGTCAGGCAAACTGACTCCGGAATCTTCATAAATCAGTCCAAATATGCGAGGGATTTGATTCAGAAATTCAGAGTTCAGACCAGCAAAGTCTCACGTATTCCCATGAACACAAATGAGAAGCTGGACCCTGACAAAGAAGGAGTCTCAGTAAATCAGACTGAATATAGGGCACTGAGAGGATCCTTATTGTATCTGACTGCTAGTCGTCCTGACATCACTTATGCAGTTAGAGTTTGTGCAAGGTATCAGTCTGATCCAAAGAAGAGTCATCTAGAGAGTGCCAAAAAGATACTGAAATACCTGAGAGGTACAGTAAATCTAGGACTTTGGTATCCCTCTGATGACAACCTAGAACTGACTGGCTATTCAGATGCAAATTATGGAGGCTGTAGGCTTGATAGGAAATCAACTACAGGCACATGTCAGTTTTTAGGTAGTAAGCTGATCTCTTGGTTTTCTAAGAAGTAAACCAGTGTTGCAACGTCTACTACTGAGGCTGAGTATATGGCGGCAGGCAGTTGTTCTCAGATCCTTTGGCTGAAACAGCAACTGAGAGACTACCAAGTTGAGGCCACTGAAGTCCCAATTTATTGTGACAATAATAGTGCCATTGCCATATCCCAAAACCCAGTCTTACACACAAGATGTAAGCAAGTAGACATCAGGCATCACTTTATCAGAGATCATGTTGAGAAAAAGGACATCAGGATGGAGAGAGTCCCTACTGATAAGCAGAGAGCTGACATACTGACTAAGGCTTTGCCTGAAACCAGATTTGTTGAGCTATCAGTAGAATTAGGACTCCTTGACCCAGGCTTAGGAGATTCAATCTGAATCTCTGATCAGAATGCTCAAGGTCAGGGGGAATGACTAATATGGACTCAGGATGAAGGAATCTCAGAGAGATTGTGAATGGTTGTAGGGGGAACATTCAGTATGAAAAGGATGATCAGTATAGACTGACTAAGATTCAGGACACTGAACTCAGGGTTTGTCATCCTGATAGGTCACATGTGGTATCAGTCAGAATACAAATCTGACTGACTGGTATGTTTCCTGATTTTCTTTCAGTCATCAGATCTTGCGTGCATCATCCTTGATACTGTTTGCTGTATTGTCAAATCAATTTAATTTATCATTTAATCCCAGCCATTCATTTAATATTCGGTTATTATTTAATACAATTTATTTGAATTAAATACGGACATGCTCTGACGCGCATTTAATGCACAGTGGGAGGGAACAGTTTTTGATAAAGTTTTGACCCATTACTTTTGAAAATCCGAAGAGTCTTCATGCATCTTGCGCTTTAATCTTAAACTTTGAATCTCATAAGTCACTATTTTCTGAGCCATCCGATTAAAACTGAATTTTAGTATAAATAAGGGAAGTTTGTGCTATTGCAACCTTTATGCACCTAATTCTTTTCTTGATATATTTCTCTCTGTGAACCGACCTTCTTCATTCTTCATATTATTTCCATGGCTTCTCCTTCGGTGGATTCTTTCTTTGGGAATCTATTTCACCTAAGGAATGAAATACACTGGGAACCATTTGGAGATTTTACCTCCAATCATCCTGACATATTACCTGTAAAGGAGGTTTTCGAAAATGCAGGTCTTCTGCGTTTTATCACTTCCAGACCCCAGAGACTCCATCCCAGACTTGTTGCTGCTTTCTATATCAAAATGGCGCAGAACAAGGACTCCCAGGAGTGGGAGACATGCATTCCCCTGACCTCATGTGTAAAGGGGAAGGATGGTGAGGAAGAGATGACCAGGAGGTAGGTCACTCTCAACCTCAGGCAGAAGATTAGAGAGGTTCTTAATTTTCCCCATTCTGGACGAAGCCATGTTGATTATGGGTTTGGAACTGAGAAGGATTATCTCCAGTCCCTATGTGATGGTGATGTGGTCCTGAAATCAGGTCTGAACAAGTCAATTCTGAGAACAGAGAATCGACACTTCTTTGATCTGACGAGTCAGGGAGTGATGGGGATTGTTGGAGGACTAGAACAGATCTCGCAGCCAAAACTGTATACGATGATGGCAATCTCTGACGCCTCAGTGCATAACTTTAACTGGGAGGATTACTTCCTCCAATTGCTGGTAGCTGAGACCAATAAGATCAAATACTCGCCGGAGGGGGTCAGGCGACATTTGAGGCCAAAATGCACTTTGGCACCAAGATTTCTCTGATCTTGGAGACCCTGGATCTCGGTGATGTGGATCAGGCCCAATCACTCGAGATTCCAGTGAAGATCGATCTATTCAGAGCCTATTCCGGTGATGCTGGCACCAAGAAAAGACCACGGACTCAGAAGAAGAAGGATCAGGCGAGCACGACTGGGAGAGTCAAGGCTCAGGCGGGCATATCTCCAGAGTCTGATATTGCAAAGCCAGCGGAGGACAAGCCCAAGCCCTCAGGACCCAAGCAATAGAAACTGAAATTCTTATATCCGGGGTCAGGAGAGCGAGAGAATAAGCTTATGGAAGAGAAGGCTGCTGAAGAAATGATTCAGCACGCACATCTGGAGAGGGAATCAGCTCAGGCTGCACTTGAAATCGCCCCTATCTCTGCCATTCCGGATGTTGCACCCACTGATCCTAACCCACTGATTCTTAATATTGCTTCAACTTTTCAGGATATGGAGGCCCCCTCGGGTGAGGATCAGGGGGAACCTGTTCAGGAGGAAGGAGTTCAGAAGAAGGTGTCTAAAGGGGTTCATGCTGAAGCTCTGTGGCCATTCCCTGCGCCTGACGAGAACACATTGTCAGACTTTGAGATAGTGGCAAGGGGAACGGCTGCTGAGATGGTGGAGAGAAGGTTTCCTGACCTCTCAGATGCTCAGAAGGAAGCAGTTGTGCAGCTCGCACCTTTGCTATGATTCGGAATGCCACCTGGCCTGAACTCAGTCAGCTCGGGGAGTCAAGAGGATGGGACAATATTTCTAAATCAGAGGCTGCCCTCTTTGATCATTTTGACGTTAACTCTCTACATCACCTGATCAAGATGGTAGACTTTATCAGAACTGTCCGACGTATTTATCCTGAGCCCGAGCCTCAAAGAAGGAAGTGGAGAAGGAAGCTGAGAAGGAGGTGATTGAGACTACTGATAGTGCTCAGCAAGGTGGCACTGAAGGGGCCAGTGCACCGGCCGATGAAGCAATTCTGGGACCCGGAATTGCAGAGGCTTCAGGAGAGGGTCCACCAGGTCTGGTCTGAGTCAGAGGAAAATGGATCACCCCCGAGTCACTATATGTTCAGAACTCCTCACGAGCTCTTGCCAATCTTCACAGAAGGGTAATCCTCATCGAGAGAAAAACTAGTAGGGTTGGTTCAAATTCTAATGTGTTGAACAAGAAGATGAATAGACTGGATCGTGACCTAAATGATATGGGATCTGACATGAATGCTGCCATTGATCTTCTTGGAGAAGTCAGAACTCAACACTAAGTAGATCTCACTGTTATCTCTGAGCAAGCAAAAGGGGCCATTCAAAGCTGCAATCAAATGGTCTCTGATGCGCAAACTCAGCAGGAGAACAAGCTTGCCACTTTTCTTGATCAACAACTGCCTGAAAAAATTGATCAACTGATTGATGAAAAGTTGGCCAAGCTGAAGGCTGAACTGAAGGATGAGCTGCTGAGTGAGATGTCTGCACAGGAGAAGGCTTTAATTGCCTCTGCCCTAGACAACAGAATGGAGAACTTCGAAGGTCGACTGATGGCTGCACACAATTCAACCATTGATAAGCTCAGTGTCGGCCTAAGAGGGATGGCAGGGCAGATTGGGCAACTGCAGGGCAAGCAGACTGAGATGGACAGTCAGTTCACGTTGTAGGCGGATTCAGTAAATGAAGTTGTCAAGCGAATTAATGACGATGATGCCAAAAAGGGGGAAGAAGGGAAGAAGCAAACTGCTACTACTAGTAAAGCCAAGAAGAAGAACTTCCCCCCTGAACTGAAAGCGGTGGATAGAAAAAGGACAAGGTCCGTCACTGCCATCGAAGCCGCTGAAGGTTCAGAGCCGAAGAGGTTGAGGCCCTCTAAGGATCTCGCTCTGGAACCTTTGTATAAGGAGATGGAGGAACAGATGAATCCGGGGTTGACCACTCAGGAAAAGATGGTGATGACTGAGGCGGAGAAGATAGCGAAGATGAAGGAGATTTCGCTGCTCAGTCAGATCCAACGGCTAAAAGAGTCCAATGAGTACCTGACTTCGCAGGTTCAGAAGAAGAAAATTATACCTTCTGGATCTCGAACAAAGACTCAGAGGAAGTTAGTGGTCAGTCCAAATCAAGGTCCCACTCCTCTCCAGTTCGTAGAGGATTTCATTCCGATAGAGTTGTTGGAGGTATGGATTCCGATCCGGAATAGGTGGGCTTACCTATTCTATGTGGTGGGGTTATAGGACGATCAATCTGAAGAAAAAGACGTCATACTCCATCACTGGATGGCACAGGAGCATCCGGATCTATGGGCTGAAATAATCAGACATGCTGACACAGAAGGTGTAGAGATTGCTCCTCCGGAATTCATTAAGTATCCTCCTCCACTCTTCAGGAACTCCAAGCAACTGGACCGGAAAGCAATATCAGAATAAGTCGTCAGAGTAGGACGCGCTGCCGGGGTCGTTGGTGATCAGAACAGGATGAAGCAGGTCCTGAACCGAGTCTTGGAGATGTATGAAATTCCTCTAGCTGCTTGGAATAAGGATGAAGAATAGATCAGGAAATAGTTGTTCAGGAATTGTAATAGCTTCAGGTTAATTGTAACTCTTATATCAATCAATGAAGTTATTTATTTTTCCTGAGTACAACTTCTTGTTGACTCCTGAATTTACTTTTCTGAATCCTTATCAAGAACTGTACTAACCCATTCCTTGTTTTCATCTTATAGACTAAGTACCTAGTTTGTCAGGTGGTACTGAGTTGTTCTCACTGACTAAGTCAGTTGATTGTATAGATGAATAGGAATTTGCTTAAGGGTTTTGGCATCATCAAAAAGGGGGAAATTGTTGGGACAATCTGAGTTTTTTGATTAGATCCCAAAACCCCTGATGAATCTGCCTAATTATAGTTGTTCAGGATCAAATAGTTCAGGATAGTTAGGTTAGGAATTCAGTGCAGGAGGAACTTGCTGAAGACTGAAGAATATTGGAGTCGACCCAATTTAATGAAGTCTGAAGTATAATCCATCCTGAAGGAGTCAGTCAGTCTTGCTGAAGATTGCCTGGTCTGAAGCTGAAGATCGAAGCTTTTAATCTGTCCTGAAGTCAATCCTGAAGTACCATTGGCTGATGTTTCTACTGAGTACACTAAGCATACTCAGGACAGATCTTAGTCAGTGAAGAGTAAGTGTAATCTATCAGGCTGTGCGGAATGCACTTAAGACCTGACTTAGGTCTTGGTTCCGTTTATCTGAACCATGTAAGTCCAAAGCAAAAAGGTTACACATACTGGGCTGAATAAACTATCAGGCTGTGCTGAATACACGTAAGACCTGACTAGGGCATTAGTTCAGATCACCTGAACCATGTAAGTCCAAAGCAAAAAAGTTATTTATGCTATGGGACAAGAGACAAAGAGAATGTCAGTAAGACTCCAATAAGATAAACATTCAGACTGAGTTATTAACAAGAGACTCAGAGTATTGAATGTACGAGGAAGGACAAATGTCTGAAAATCAACTAGCCGTTAAGAACTGAGAGCCAATGATCTTTCGACACGTATGTACGGAGTCTGCGCAGCATTTAATGCGGCATTTAATGCGTCTCAGAGTTGCAGGCGATGGGACAAACTTGCCAGAATAAGCATGGCGATTAGGTCAAACAGTATTTCTAGCCTGCAACCACCCTAAAATAGGAAAGATTTGATTTGATCTCCTCCAACGGATCTATTTTGAATCTTGCCTATAAATATGGAGAGCCTTGCACCCATTCAAGGCTAACGGGAAATTTCCAAGAGAAAACTCTCAAGAATCCAAACACTCAAAGCATACTATAAACAACACTCTGCAATTAAATTTCCCTAGTGTTGTAGTAGGATTCACTCTGTATTTGCTTAGATCGATAGCTCTAATATTTAGCATTGTTTTGTATTGCTAGAGCTATCTCAGTTGGAAACAAGAATACCAAACCACTCAGGGTGTGAGATTGGTTGGTTAGAAGGACTGGGACATGTAAAACGCCCAGGGGTCAGTTCCTAAAAGAGGAAGTTGGCTATTCGTGTCCCTTGGCACGTAAAAACCAAGTACCTATCCTCAGGGTTTTGAGGATAGCTTCCTGTTAAATCAGGTCGTGGACGTAGGATTTGGTTATCTCTGAACCACGTTAAAAAGTCCCCTGTGTGCTGATTTACTATTCTGTTCAGGATCATAACTGTCATCATAATAAACTGAACATTCTGCATTATTTTTATCTTCAGGACTGAATCAATCATCCTGAATCTTATTACTGTGCACTCAGCCTTAACCACCAGTCTACTAAGCAAGTTCAGAGAAAATGTTTTCAGAAACTAAAACGAGTAGAACCTAAGGGCTCACTTTCCGCACGTACTCTAGCTCACTGAGATAGTAGTCCAACTGACCCGCTTCCTAGCAGTCAGTAGGTTTGTTATCTCTACTGAGCTTCCAGGCACTTTACTCACACTCAGTTTATCTGACTCGTTACTGAATTGTCCCTGCTGTCCCTGTGGACCTTCAGCATACTGAGTAATTCAAGAAATCCTGACTGAGAGTGTAAGAGCATTTTTCTGAGTCTTTCAGAAAAATCTGACATCAGTGTATTCCCCCCCCCATACACTAATTGTACTCGTTTTGGGACCAACAACTACAGCTGATCAGTCAGCTGGACTAGCTCAGATCATCCCCAAACCTTGAAGGGAATGTACAGAGGATGACAAGAGAAGGTCCAATCTTGACAATGTTGCAAAGAACACTATTTATCATTCACTTGATAAAATTTTGTTTAGCAAGATCAAAACCTGTAAAACTGTAAAAGATATATAGGAAAAGTTGGAAATGATTTGTGAAGGAACTGAACAAATCAAGGAAAATAAACTCATGATAGCAGTTCAAAAGTTTAAGAACTTCAAGATGAAATCTGGTGAAACTCTTGAAAAGTTTGAGTCAAGATTCATTGAGATTCTCAATGAACTAGACTCACTTGGTAAAGATTACTCACAAAGAGAAATGAACATGAAGGTTCTTAGAGGCTTACCTTCTGAATGGGACAAGAAGGTCATTTCGATGAGAGAATCAAAGGATCTATCTAAGATATCCACCTTTGAACTCTTTTCAGACCTGAAGGCTTATGAATTTGACATAAGTAGAAGATAAGAACCTGACAGCAGTAAGGTTACAGCTCTAGTGGCCGACAACCCTACAGCTACAAGTTCTGATGATGAAGACTTGGCTCTTTTTATAAAGCAGCTCAAGAAATTTGGCAAATGGACTAAGAAGAAAACAGTTCACACCAAAAGAAGATGGTAAGGTGAAAACCAGGATATTACATCAAGGATTGTCCATACCCCAAAGCTGAGAAATATACAGATGAAGAAAAGAGAATCAGAAAAGATAGAAAGAAAAAGTTTGACAAGGAGAGAATTTGAGCACTACTTTCTGAGTTTGATAAAAATCAGGAAGACTGTCCCTCTTCTTCTCAAAAGTCAACTGCAGATTTAGAAGACTCTGACTCCACAGATTCAGATGAAGAAGCCCTGATCTGTCTTATGGCTAAAGATGAAGAGGTATGCTCATCATTATCAAGTTATATTACAGAAAGGATTCTTCCAGTGACATGCTAAGTGCAATCCAAAGATTATAAGAAGAAAATGAAGATCTTAGAAGAGATAATCATATTGGATTGGAACATGTTAAAGCTTTGTTAGCTGTAGTGGAAGATGCTGAAACACAACTGCAGATTCTACAAGAACTCAAAGAAGGCTACAGTTATCTGAAAAATGATAATGAAGAACTTTTTAATGAAGCAAGTTGTAGAGATGCAGACTGTGCTGAATTAAAGGAAACAATCAGAACTCAAGAACTTATGATAGCTGAGCTTGAAGAAAGCAATGCTTATTATCAAAAGAAGTTAGATTATTTTAGAAAGTCATCCAAACAATTGAAGAAGATGTTGTCTGAGTAAAGACATTCAAAGGACTTGACTGGAATAGGATATAATCCTTGTGTCTGGATGAAATACTTGCAAAAGTCAATTCCAAGATCTGAAAGGAAGTTCTTCAGAGAATCAACCCCTGAAGAAGCCGTAAACTCAACCCTACAACCAGAAGATCTGAAATTCTTGAATTCATTCAAAGAATTATCACCTAGAAGACAACAGAAGATCAAGGAGATCATGAATGATGCTGAAGAAGATGTTTCAAACATGTTGCGGAACATGATTCTAAAACCAACTGCAGAATCAAATATACAGTCAGAAGAAGAAGTCTTTCATAAATTGTATATGGAAAGAAGACACAACTTTGACAGATTCTAGAATGGAAATATGTCAAATATGTCTCCCTCTTCAAGCACTCAAAGAGGAAGATCAAGCAAGAATTGTAGAATAACAACTCTACAGCTCCTAAAAAGGCTTGGATTGCAAAGAGTAACACTGGAGGAAATCCAAAGTATTGGATTTCTTAATAACTTACTTTATTTTGCAGGGACATGTTACAACCACCAAAAGAGAGATTTGGTACATAGACAGTGGTTGTGCAAGACATATGACTGGAGATAGAGGTTTGCTACAAAATGTGAAAGATCACAAAGGTCCTAAGGTTGTTTTTTGTGATAATGCTAGTGGAACAGCTAAAGGATCAGGATGTCTACTCAAAGGAAATGTTCATATCAATGACGTTTACTTGGTAGATGGTTTAAAGCATAACTTGCTTAGTGTGAGTCAATTTTGTGACAAAGGCTACACTATAGACTTTACACATGACACTTGCATAGTCAAAGATGTTGAATCCCAAACCACCATACTGACAGGAACTAGAAAAGGGAATGTTTACATTGTAGAGTGGAACTCTACAGCTGAAACTACCTGTTTTCTAGCTAATAGTTCCAATGAAGTTAGTTGGCTATGGCACAAAAGGATGAATCACATAAACTTCAAAACCATGAATGAACTTGTGAATAACAGACTTGTAAGAGGTCTGCCAAACACTAAGTTCAGGAAGGAACACTTATGTGATTCCTGTGTTAAAGGGAAACAAATCAACAACGCTTTCAAGAGCAAAACACACCCAAGCACTTCAAGAACACTTGAATTACTGCATATGGATCTTTTTGGACCCATAGAACCTGTAAGTATAAGTGGAAAGAAGTACACTTTGGTTGTAGTAGATTACTCAAGATTTTCTTGGACATTATTCCTAAGAAAGAAGAGTTAAACTCTACAGAAGCTACCAGAATTACTGAGAAGGATTCAGAATAAAAAGAACTTGAAGATTGTGAAGATCAGATCAGATAGAGGAACAAAATTCACAAATCAAGTCATTGAAGAGTATTGTTCACTATATGGCATAATGCAAGAATACTCTGCAGCTAGAACCCCACAGCAAGATGGAGTTGCAGAAAGAAAGAATAGAACACTCAAGGAAGCAGCCAGAACAATGATTGTTGAAGCAAAGTTACCTAAGAAATTTTGGGTAGAAGCAACAAGCACTGCATGCTATACTCAAAATAGATGCTTGATTGTTACGGATCATAAGAAGATTCGATATGAATTATGGAAAGGAAGGACTCCTAATATCACTTATCTACACATATTTGGATGTAAATGCTTCATACTAAATAACGAAAAAGAACACCTCAAGACTTTTGATTCAAAGTCAGATGAAGGTATCTTTCTAGGTTATTCTAATGTTAGCAAAGCATTCAGAGTGTATAAAAAGAGATTAATGATTGTGGAAGAGTCACATCATGTTGTTTTTTATGAACAGCATAGCTCCCCAGAAGAAATTGTTGAAGACTCTAAAGAGGACAACTCTACAGTAACAAGTTAACAGCAGTATGTTGAGATCAAAACTCCTATAGAATTGATCAACAAAGGCTTTGGCACTGTGATAGTTGAGTTACCTCCATTAGAGAATGTTGAAGACCTAGTCTATGAGAATGTTCAAACAGAAGTAGAAACACCAACAAAAGGATCTGATGAGTCTACAATAGGTGAATCTACAGTTGTAGAGAACAATAATCAAAGACTAGAACCTGAATCAGATTTGATTTGTTTGAAAGATCACCCCCCCTGAGCATGTAATTGGAAACATATCAGATGCTGTAAAAACCAGAAAACAAATACATGAGGCAATGTTTGCTACATTTCTTTCATCTTCAGAACCTACTGATATTCATGAAGCACTGCAAGATGTCAATTGGATTATTGCAATGCAAGAAGAATTAAATGGTTTTGAGAGAAATCAAGTATGGGAACTTGTTCCAAGGCCTAGGAATCACAAAGTGATTGGAACTAGGTGGGTGTTCAAGAATAAACTTGATGAAGATGGAATTGTAACCAGAAATAAAGCAACGCTAGTTGCTCAAGGCTATTGTCAATCTGAAGGCATAGATTTTGATGAATCCTTTGCCCCAGTTGCAAGATTAGAAGCTATAAGAATATTTCTAGCCTATGCTGCACATATGAACTTTACAGTCTATCAAATAGATGTAAAGAGTGCATTTCTAAATGGTTTACTTTCAGGAGAAGTGTATGTTGAACAACAACCAGGATTTGAGGAATCTACAGCTGAAGACATGGTTTATAAGCTTAGAAAAGCCCTTTATGGACTTAAGCAAGCACCAAGAGCATGGTATGATACCCTATGTGATCATTTGATCAAAAATGGATTCAAAAAGGGTATGGTTGACAAGACCTTATTCAGATTACAACATGGAAATGACATATTACTTGTTCAAATCTATGTTGATGATATAATCTTTGGCTCAACCAATGAAGATTTATGCATAAAGTTCTCTAAGCTCATGACTGAGAAATTTGAAATGAGCATGATGGGAAATCTAAATTTCTTTCTGGGATTACAAGTTAAGCAAATGAGAGATGGAATTTTCGTCAATCAAGCTAAATACACTCAAGAGCTCATTAAAAGATTTTGAATGGACAGCTCTTGGCCTACCAATATACCTATGACACCTTATGTGAGTCTTGACAAAGATGAAAATGGCAAAAGTGTTGATGTTACCAAGTATAGGAGGTTAATTGGATCATTGCTATACCTTACAGCTAGCAGACCTGATATCATGTTTGCAGTAGGTGTATGTGCTAGATTTCAAGTTAATCCTAAGGAATCACACTTGAATGCTTTAAAGAAGATCATCAAATATGTCAAATCCACACAAAATCTAGGATTATGGTATCTTAAAGAAGGAGGAATAGAACTCATTGGTTACACTGACTCAGATTTTGTTGGCTGCAAAATTGATAGGAAGAGTACTAGTGGGATTTGTTAATTCCTAGGTGAAAGGTTGGTAGCACGGCACAGTAAAAAGCAAAATTATATTGCTCTTTCTACAGCTGAGGTAGAATACATTGCTGCTGGAAGTTGTTGTGCAAAGATCTTATGGATGCAATATTAATTACAAGACTATGGGATTGATGCAAGAGAAACAACTATATTATATGACAATACAAGTGCTATTGTTGTTACGCAGAATCTAGTTTTACACTCTAGATCAAAACATATAGATATTAGGCATCATTTCATAAAAGATCATGTTGAAAGAAAGGATGTGAAACTGACAAAGATTCATACTGATTTGAATCTTGCTGATATTTTCACTAAACCTTTGTGTGAATCAAGATTTTCAATCTTGAGAGGTAATTTGGGAATGTTAGAATTGTAAGAAGACTCTGTGAAAATCACTAAATTGCTATGACAAACCTAGAAAATTGGAAACTCATTGAAAAGGAAAATTGCAGCTGCAAAGTCTCTCAACTGCAGAGTTGTTAACTCTACAGTTGTAGACTTAGCTCTGGACAGCAAATTCCTCACAATTGTAGATTTCTATATTCTAAGATTGTCAACTGCAAACTTAGGGAATTTACAGTACTTTGTACAATTCTGAAAATTAAATGGAGCACTACAAATTTAGAAACGTCAGTACTAAGTTACAGACATTTTGGATTTATTCAACTTTTTAATTAATAAAATGTTTGAATTTGTGTAACATGTTAAATAGAATTAAATTCTATGTGAGTTATATTTTGGACAAACTTAATTATAAGTTTTGGCTCGGAATTTCAAAACTCATAAATTTTATGTCAAAGACCATTATACCCCTGTTCTTAAATGACTGTTTAAGGAAAGGTATTTAAAGAACTCTTCATAATTTTTATATCTCACTTTTACATTCAAAACCCCCTGAAACTTTATACACTCCCCATCCCTTACTCTCTGAAACAAAACATTCATGGCAATGAAAGTCATTTTTGGAGCTCTTTTTTATTTTGATGAATTACTGAAAAAGCATCCCACTGATGCTATGGAAGATGTTGTTAAACACATAGTGAATCAAGGGATTCATTACTGTCACACTCATAACCCAGGAGCTTATGATGACAAGATTGTACATGAGTCTTATCAAAATGCTGAAGCAAATGTTGAAAGGAAGACATTATCAGTGAAGCTACAAGGAAGAAATGTCAATATTACAGTTGGAGATATATGCAGAGCTCTACATCTGAGAATTGGAGGTGATTCGCATGAAAACCTCAACTTTGCTGATGAAGATGAGAAGTACTGGAGGAAGTTTACTGCAAAGAGGCCATTTCCTAAGAACTGGAAGAGGACATTCAAGAAAAACACCCTGCAGTTGAGTATGTCTATCTATATGAAGCTATTGATAAATGTTTATTATGTTGAACTGGTGCTCATGATACTGGCACTATTCTTATGTGGGATTTAATAATAGCTTTTGACAAGGAGATTAAGATTGATATAGGATAATTGTTACTTGGAAATATTGGTAATGATGTTGTGAAAGTTGGAAAGAATAAAGGATTTGGATTGTTTCTGAATACATCCTAAAGGAAGTAGGATTCTCTTTATTCAATGGTCATTAAGGACAGCCTATATTGGTTCATAGAATCATTGGGAAAGCTAACTTTAAGAGAGGAGTTGTGGATGCTCCAATGGCTCCTAAATCCAAGAAAAGGAAGAAACGTAAGTCTGAAGGAAAGAAACTTACAGTTGTTAGTCCACCAAAACACTATGAGGGAAAGAAGAAGAAAAGTGTAAGGAGAAAATTGTTGGTAGATCAACCAACAGATTCTGAAGATGAGGTTGATAGAGAAAAGAGACAGAAGAAATTTCATTCTAAGAAAACTACAGATGAGGATATTGACAAGTCTACAGCTGTAGACTTGGTAATTGTACAGCCTGAGGAACAGATTGTTGAAGAACAAGATGCTGAAGCACCTGAACCTGAAACTGAACAACTCCCTATTGTTCCAGTTGAGAGGGTAGAAGGTTTTCAGGAAGAAAGGCAAAAATTCGATGATTGGAAGATTGTGAGAGAAGAGTTGGACTAACTCACAGTAGAGGAAAGAAATTTGTTCCAGTGGTTTGTTGACTGGACAAATTGTAGTGTTGTGAATGAGTTGATGAAACCTAACTTTCTTGATGAGTTTCTTGCTGAGAAACTAAGAAAGAACAAAGGAAAGGGAAAATAGATTGTTGCTGAAGTCTCTGAAAGACAGAAAATAACCAAGTCAGCAGCTGCAGCTTTAAGAGTTGCAATGGGATCTGAGAGAGACCCAGAAGCTGAGTTTCCTGAAGCTGAATATGAAGTTGTGAGCTCAGAAAGTGAAGAAGAGTTGCCATAAAGAACTAGTGAAGGTAGTCACCAAGTAGTTGAAGGTGAGGGCTTAACTACTTTGGCTGAGGAAGCAATTCTGATGGAGTCTGCAGGAGCTAGTGCTGCAGATCCAGTAAGTACTGAAGAAACAGCTCTTGATCAGCCTGAATCAGAGAAAGAGAAAGATGCAGAGAAGGTTGATTCACCTTGCAAAGAGCATAAGGATAAACCAGATGATAATGAAGGTGGTGATGATGATGCACCAATGGGTGGTGCTCAAGCTAAAGTTGTGCAAGCTGACATTCAACCAACTCTTGAGGTTCAAGCTGATGAGCAAATTGTTGAAGATACCTCTAGAGAAATTGATGAAAGTGCCAAGGATATGTCAAATCCCATCACCAACCTTTTCAATCAACCCCCTCCTGCAATGTTCACTCTTGAGGAAATTTATCAACAGGGCACCCCTCCCCTGCAAAGTTATTCAGTACTTGAAAGAGAAAACATGGAGAACATGGATGATTATATTGCTGACTTCTCTACAGATAAGATAGAGGTTGTTTTGACTCCTAGCAAGGGGAAGGCTACCACTGAAGACTCTGCAGCTGTAGAGTTGGTGCCTTCTAAAGCTCAAAAGGTTACCAAGGGAAAGGAGTTGGTTATAAGAAAAGGAGACTCTGAAGAAGAGGATAGTGATTCAATTCCACAGATGACACCTAAAGAGGTTGTATCTCAATTGAAGAATATGGAGGACTCTCTTAAAGGAATTGAAGCAGAGATAATCAAACAAGTGAAGAGAGTTCCTGATGCTATCATATCTCAGAATGTGAAGAAAGGAATGGAAGATTTAGTGAAGAAATTTGAAAAAAGAAGCCTAGAAGAAAAGAGAGTACTAGAAAAGAATTTTAAAGCTGTTGTGCATAACTTATTAGCTCAGAATGAATTGGTTAGGAAGGACATCAATCAGAAGACAAGAGAAATTACATCTCTACAGTCAGATATCAACTTGATGAAGGAAGATTCTTTCAATCTGAAGATTGAAGTGAAAAGTATGAAGAATGAGATGATCAAGATGACCAATGGAAACGAAATCATGAAGACTGATCTCATGAGCAAGCTCAATACCATTTTGTCACACATTGATGTTGGCAAAAAGGGGGAAAGCAAGATTGAGAAAGAAATTAAAGAAGGAGACAAGGTCACTGAAGACATTCTGGAAAATGTGAAGGATATTGGAAAATCTTTGGCTAAGGAATTTGAAGCTGCTAAATTGAAAGATTTGTCTATAAGACTGGGTGATCAGTCACAAGAGAGAATTCAATCAGAACAGATGAAGGGAAGCTCTAAAGGAAGCAAGATCATACAGCTCCCTAAATCTACAGCTCAAAAGAAATCTACAGATTCTACAGCTCAAAAACCTTTTGGTTATTGGGAACAGACTGTGAAAGAGTCACGGGAAAGGAAGATGGAGAAGGAAGAAAAAGAAAAAGAAGAGAAAGAAAAACAGAGAAAGAAAGAGTTTGAAAAATCTACAGCTGTTGTCACTACTCAACCCCTGAATGTTCAACCATTGAGCACGATACCTGCTGAAGAACAAAATGAGAAAGAGAAGGAAATGAAGACTGAATTTGATATATACTCTGGGAAGAATTTTTAAGTATATGCAATAGGCATACAGTTATCAAGAAAATCAAACTCAAGAAGGACAGATTTCAGAAGTTCAAGGCACTGAAGGCTGATGGATCTTTGTATAGAGGAGATAATGCTCGCCTTCTTGGTGGGAAGATAAAGAGAAATCCTATACCTAAGAAGATGTTCAAATCAAGAAAAGAAGAAGAAGAGTTTGAAGCCTATGCATACATGATGATGATGAAGTACATTGAAGAGGATGAGAAGAACATGAAGCTGGTAGAGCAAGGAATTCTAAAGTCTCAAGATGAATCTGAGGATGAGGATGATGAAGAAGATGATGCTGATCCCAAACACAGAAGAAGATGAAGAAATTGTCTCTAGATTAGACACTAAAACTTTTTAGTTTTTAGTCTAATTACTTTTTGTAAGTTGTATCTTGAACCCTTCTATTTTATGCAGTTTTTTCCTTCTGTTGTTTTACTTGTTCTGTTTTTTGTTGTTCTGTTCCTGTTTCTTGTTGACAATATCTTATTGTCTTTGTTACCTGTGTTGTTGATATGTTTTGCTAACATCAAAATAGGGGGAAATTATTAAGTACCTTGGCTTAGATTTTGATGTGTGCAAAACATTATGTTTAATTGGATAAATTGATCTAACACTTGTTCTAAGAAAATTGGTGTTTGAAATTTATAGTTGTAAGTGAAGTCTGCAGGTGTATACTTGATCATTCTACAGCCAGACATGACCCTACAACTGTAAGGTTTCTCTACAGCCAATTTTTCATATTGACAGGACTCTACAGCTGCATGGTTGAAGACCCTACAGCTGAAAGAACCGTTTGAAGAGGAAGTACAAGTCAGAGATTAATTAAGGTTTATGAAGACCCTTAAGCACAATTAGTGTAGCTCTCATGCACTCACTAAACTGTACTTAAGTGGAGGTGATTTCTAAAGAAATCTGGAGGATAATGAAGATTAAGTTAAAGACAGCCAGAATTCTGAAGAAAAGGACAATAGTACACTCAGTGAGAAGAGGAGCCTTATCCGGATTTCAAATTTGAATTCCCCAACGGATAAGTCACACCACTCAATCTATAAATAGAAGAGGTCCTCAGAGGAAGCAACAACAACAACCCTGAGCATACAAGCATTCTGCCTAAGCAAGTCTACATCCAACATATGTGAAGAGAGCTTTATTGTTTTATCTTTCTTTGTGATTCATAGGATAGTTGGTTAGAATTTTCTTAGAAAGAATCACACCTTTTGTTGTTGTTCCCTCACCTATTTTATATTTCTACTTAGTGTAGATATCTCTTTGTGAGGTTTTGTAAACTCTTTGTGAGTTATTTTCTGAGTGAATAAGGTAGTTTAATCTCTTGTTAGAATAGGAATCTGAGTGAACCTAGTTCTAAGGGGGAACTATTTGTATTGATTTGAGTGATCTCATCTTAGTGAATTTGGCACCTAAGTGGTGTAACAGTGGATGTAGGTGGTCTTTTTATAGACACTGAACCACTATAAAATTGGTCTATTTATTTTCTGTCATTTAAATTCTTGTCCTGCATATTTAATTTATTTGTTACATTCATCATTCTTTTGAAAATCAAGTGCATAAAACTTTGGGGTTTTCATAAAGAAAAACTGAATCTACAGCTGTAGACTTCTCTAAGTCACTCAGCTATTAAGTTCGTTTGTGTTCCTGTTTTAAACTCTGCAGCTGTAGACTTCTCTAGTCCACAGTTGTAACCTTTGTGGTCCTGTTTTAAAACTCTTGTAGACTTGTTGTTTTTAAACTTATAGAGGCTACTGTAAGGTTCTAGAATCCCCTCTTTTGAAAAGTTTGAAAATCTGATTTTGACTCAAGGTCTATTCACCCCCCCCCCTTAGACCTTGACCAATTTAAGGGACCAACAGTCATCTACTGAGAAATCACCTGAATTCACTCATCTCTACCAACAACCACGTCTATCTGTTGGAGCCGTCTAATTAAAGTCATCATAATCCAATTCGCTCCATTAACAAAAACTAACCACCACAGTTGCTCACCTCACTACTACCAGAGAAAAAGAATCACCACTCTAAAAATGACACCTAACATCGAATCCACCACTCGCCACCATCACTGATGACGAAACTTGAACCAACACTACAATCAAAGTTTACCACAAAAAATTCTCTAAAGACATTCACTCTGAAACTCTACCACCGGAACTAAACCTGAACTTGTGCTTAACTATCGTCACTCATTGAACAACATGAGGGAAGAAGATAAGTCGTTTGAGTTATTTTAGATTTTGATCTTAATTTAAGTTTTAAGATTTGTTTTAATTGCAAAAAAAAAGGTTTGTAATTTTAATTTTTGTTTTATATTTATTTTATTTAGAAAAATTACTTAAGTTAGGTTAACACGTCTGAAAATAAGAAGCATCATCCTATTTCATTGGAAAATAGCACCATTGATCGATACGTTAATAAAATGACATCAATTCATGAAATTTCGGCTATTTGGGACTGATTTGGGTAACACTATGCCAATTTTAGGCTTTAACATCACTTGAATAACTGCAGTTTTATTAAAAACTGATGTTAAAAGGTCATTGAACCGCAGTTATTAAGATAACCGCTGTTAAAGATAAAATGCAGGACATGAAAGATATCGGTTATTTTGAACGCAGTGATATATGTACAAAAAGTGATGTTTATTTATTATTACATTTTTTTAATTTGAAAGTGAATAAAAAAAATGTTGAACATTTGGGTAAATTTGAATTGTTATAAGACTAAATTAAAAGAAATAATTATGGGGCAAAAAAAAAAGAATGGGAAGAAAATTATATTAATCCCATAAAATATAATTAGGTGTGTTGATATACATATGCAAATACAAAAAATATATATAATATTTTATAATTTGTAGAAAATGCAATGATATTTACATCCATCGCAGAAAGAACTCTAATCTACAAGGTTTACAAACTCCATTTTACACAATTCACGACCTCCACATTGTATAAATTTAAGATAAAACTTAGATAGTTACCCTAACAGACCTTTGAAAGACTAAATATGGCTCATGACCTCCATCCTTGTCGTCCATCTTTGGCGACTGAAATGTTACCCACGACCTTATTTGACACATTATGTTTATATTAATGAACTTAAAATTTTAATTTGAGATTTTATATTTTATTGATGAACTTACAGGTTAATTTAAGTCTTTCTATTATTTAGATTATTTTGTGAATTTTTTTGCTTGAACTTCAAATTTACGAAAGGTTTAACCGCTTTTAGAATTTATGGAAACATTAATTATTTATTACTTAAAATTTATTATAACTAATGAATGTGAAAAAAATTCAAAAAGAAAGCCCGTGGGCTAGTCTACTAAGCTCGTAGTCCACTAAGGGTTGAATTGGGTAAGTAGTTTCCAGTCCATCCCCCATGGGCTGGCCCACTAAGATCTGTAAAATGGTGGAATAAGTTGAATTGTGGGTTGGCTCGCCCCTCTTCCCTCGGTCCATTCTAGCAACTCTATAAATATCGTTGTTCTATAAGAGAATGTCATAAGAGCTAAATTATTTCATTTGATGAGCTTCTAAGCTTTACAAGTATGTCAACTCCTAGGGTTGGCAAGCGCCGCCACCTACAATCAGATGCTTCCGACGCTTTTGATTCGATGAAGCCTTAGGTAAAGATATATATTTCTGAATTTAATGATAGCTTCACTGTATCATAAATTTGTTTACAAAATGTTATACTTACTCAAAAACTGTTAATATTTTCTGAATCTACATGCATCATTTATGTAATAGTTTTATGTTGATATTTTCATTTCAGCATTTCTGATCGTAGATCTCAAATTTTATGAATCAAAATATTTAGACAAGGTATATCGATCATCGACTTTCATGTGATGTGTTATGTGTGATGTTATTCTTATATCTAGTTGTTAGATGTTGTTCAATGATATATAAGAGTCTACACATATATAGTATTTGTGATTTTTTGTTTGATGAAGTTCATATTCCTTCCAACTTGAGTGTGTAATATTTTAAAAACAAAAATAAAATTGATGGCTGATAAAGATTATAAATTTTTTTGTCCTTTTTTAATCATTGATGTTAAGTCGATGTCTTCAAATTTAATTATATTTGCTATATATTTTGTTGTCTAATTTTGATACAGTACTATTTAAATTACTTACTTTTTACAGGAAAATTATAGCCGCCATCCAAAAATACGTATTGGGGAAAACATTATTATTATGCAATAAACCAAACACGAGAAAGGTAAATATTAATCTATCGTAAATTGAAAAGATTTCTTTTGTCATAAAACAGAATTGTTGTTCCTTAAGTATTTGAAATGTGTTATCATAAAATAAATAAGTGTTTTCTTTTTTCTGGAATGAATGATTAAAATAGAAGAATTTCATAGAAGAACCATCAAAGTTATGCTTTTGACGTATCTCAATTTGAATTATAATTTATAATATAAATATATATATATATATTTAATTTAAAGCCAATTTTGATTTTTAGAGACAATTCATCACACACATCAATCTCTCTCAAACAAATAAAATTATAAAAATACATTTTTCATATGTAAATTTGAGCAAGATTTCATGTTAACTCTTAATTACAGATGAATAGAATAATAAGCAGTTGCTCGATTATTGCAGCATATAATGTTTATTAATTGAAATGTAATATCAATTTAGTGCACAAATGTGCTTATTATCAAGATCTATATTTTAAATTTGTGTTTTATTATCTTTAATACATATTATTTGTGCATATATCTTATCTTCACTTTTCGATTTGCAGAACTTATACCAGTCTGTATTGTTTTTTCAAATATTTACACACAAAAAATAAAAATTTCAGATACTAATTAATGATATAACATAATATGAAATCGTGTCATCTTTGTTTTTAATTGATTACAAATGTATCCAAGAAATATTTCAAATTTAAGAGAAGTGAAGATGGAAGTTGATTTAATCGAAGAGAAGGATTTGCAATTTAAGAAAAATAT
>JAPKLY010002566.1:0-23810 GCA_026898435.1 Prunella vulgaris | reverse complement strand
CTGCTTCCCTTTCTGACAGGCATCACACTTCTGCTCAGATGCAAACACCTCATTTGGTAGACCTCTGACTAGACCCTTCCTTGCAACCTTGTTGAGAGTCTTGAAGTTCAGATGACCTAACCTCTTGTGCCAGAACCAGCTGATCTCTGATGAGCTTTTAGCAACCAAACATGAGTCAGCTGGACAGCTTGCAAAATCTGCAAGATACATATTACCTCTTCTGAGGCCAGTTAGTAGCACCTACTCATTTAAATCATTAATAACAAGACAAGAGTTCTTAGAGAATCTTACTGAATATCCCTTGTCACAGAATTGGGATACAGACAGAAGATTGTGCATAAGCCCTTCTACATAGTAGACTTCTTCAACTCTTGTTCCTTTGATCAGCAGGGTACCAACTCCTCTGGTGACTCCAAAGTTGTTGTCACCAAACACAACTCTAGGCCCATCAAGCGTTACAAAGTCCTGAAGGAGATGCTTCTCAAAGGTCATGTGCTTCGAGCAACCGCTATCAATGTACCAGACATGACCCTTGGCTTCTCCTCTTTCTATAGGGCTAGAGTTTACCTAAAATTAAAACTCAGGCTTTAGGTACCCTATCTTTGGGTCCTGATTGGTTAGATTCGACTTTCTGGATCCATAGGTAGAGATCATCCTTATGAGGTTTAGGAGATCTCAACCTTCTACCATACTTTTCCACAAAAATCATCTCCCTCAGAGGATCTTTTCTGGGGAGATGCGTGATAACAGCAGGTTTGTAGGTGGGCTGCTCAAAAGGATAATTTCGACTTGAGCCTCCGAATGACTCATATACCTTAGCCGGTGAAGGCTTGCCTACTTTAGTTACATTAAAAGTAACCCAGGGCTGAGGTCTATTTCGCTTGGGTTTACTCTGCTGAGATGACCCAGGCTTATCATTCCTCTGGTCTTAGCTGAGCTATGGCTTGGAATCCTCTTTTGGTCTCGGGGCTTCTGAGCCTTGGACTTATGTTGGTTGTCAGCAGGCTTCTGAGTTTTAGTACTCTTCTGCTCTGCTGAAACCTTTTGATCACCAGCAGACTTCTGAGCTTTAGTGCTCTTCTGTCCAGCTGGGACCTTTTCTGTCCCTCTGCTCTTTTGCCCTTCTGATCCAGGTGCAGGCTCAGCTGACCCTTTACCCTTTCGAGGATCCCTAATTAATCCACTGTCACCTTTCTTCTTCTTTTGTGGTTTGGGTTTGGGATAACCAAGACCCCTTTTATCATTCACAGTTTGTGAGGACTCAGCTATTTCAGACACGACATTCTTTGCCTTAGTCAGCTGAAGCTATTGTGAATTTTTGATAATCAGTTCATTCGGCTTGAAGATTTCATCGAACTTAGCTGTCAACAGATTATGTTCTTCACTCAAGACAGTGTTCTCAGAAAGTAGCTCTTCTATCAACTTCTCCTATTCCTCACATTTTGCTATTAAGTCAGAAGACTTGTTAGCTTGTGAATAATAGGATATCACTGGTAGTCTAGCATTTTCTAGATCTTGTCTCAAGATTAAAACTTCAGCTTTCAGACTTGATTTCTCCTCTTCCAGCTTAGAACAAACTTTTAAGGAGGATTGGAGATCAGACAGCAACTTGTGTATATCTGACTCCATAGAATAGGTAGAGGAGCAAGATGAGCTAACAGAGGGGGTAGGAGAATTTACCTCTTCTACCTTAGCCATGAGGCAGATATCATCCTCTGATTCAAAATCAGATGAGGATGAGGATGAGTTGATATCCTGCTACTCCTCCTCTGCCAGCAGAGCTCTTTTATCAGAGAACCTGCTATCTCTCTTGATCCTCTTCTCTTCTCTCTCTCTAGGGGTAAGCTGAGGACAATCATAGCTGAGATGTCCTGGCTTGTTGCAAGTGAAACAAACACCATCTCCTCATCTTCTGGGACTTGGTTCCCTCCTTCTCTCTGGAGACTTGTATCTGGTCTCCTGTTCATCTGATGGTCTTCTGGCATCAGATGACTTCTGGTATCTTCTGGAAGAATCACTCTTATTCTTCTTCCAATGGGATCTATACTTCTGGAACTTGTTTGACATCTTGTCAAACTTGTTGGTCAATAAAGCAAGTTGCTCCCTTAAGCTCATGTCCTCTGGAGTAGAGGACTTCTCTTGACTATCTGCTGCAGCAGAGAAAGCGACATTCTTTGTGGCTGATGAAGTTGGAGTCTCATCTTCTTGATCTTCTTCTTGGATATCAAACTCATGTGCCTTCAGATGAGATAGCAGTGTATGATGACTCATCTCAGATAGATTCTTTGTCTCTTTAATTACCGTCATCTTCACTCTCCATCTTGGAGTAAGAGATCTCAAAATTTTGTTATTAATCTCTTTCTCCGAGTAATCCTTTCCTAAAGAGCTTGCCTTATTCAGTATGTTTGTCAACCTCATATCTAGCTGATCAATGGTTTCATCAGCTTTCATTTTAAATGTGTCAAAGGTATGTAGAATGGCTTGAAGC
The DNA here is from genome assembly GCA_026898435.1 of Prunella vulgaris. Lineage (NCBI taxonomy): Eukaryota > Viridiplantae > Streptophyta > Magnoliopsida > Lamiales > Lamiaceae > Prunella > Prunella vulgaris. The sequence goes on along the minus strand of JAPKLY010002566.1, from coordinate 21,322 downwards.
TTGTTCTCTTTGATTTGATCTGTCCCTTCACACATCAGGGAGAGTTTTTCCCACATCTCCTTAGCAGTTTTGCACGTCTTGATTTTCTCTATATACTCTTTGGAGAGAGTCTCAATGATTTCTGTTCTGGCCACTTGATCTAGGTTGAAGAGTTTCCTTTCAGCATCGTTTAGTTCACTCTTCTTGTTTTCCGTCTTCCTTCTTTCACTGATTTCAGCTTCTGGAGTTTTGCCATCACTTACTCCATCCCAGAAGAACTTGATTGGCCCTTCCTCTAGAACATCTAGCATCCGATCATGAATGCCTCCAAGGTGATTCTCCATTCTGAATTTCCAGTAATCATAATCCTCTATGGAGAATTCAGCCAACTTCCTTGTCTTGGATCCACTCTTTTTGTAGGAAGACATATCTGCAAGAGTTTAGATAAAAAAGCACACAAAATTTTCTAAAAACATGTTTTCAGGGATCTGTCCAGGTGACCACCAAAACCTTTCTCAGGCAGTGGTCTTTTTGGACACACAGCTCTGATACCACTTGTTGGTCCCAAAGGCAGATTTTAGGGAAGAATACCTTTGAACAAGTCTAGAAGGGGGGTTGAATAGACTTGTAAGGATTCAAAAACCCTTTTCAAATTATTTGGATTATTCAGAAAACCAGCAGACTACTTGAGGTAGTCTGAATTTGAAAGTAGTGCGCTGTGAATAGTGCGGAAACATTTTTAATTCAAATCAGATTTAGGAGATGTGCAAAATTTAAGAGCAGAAATAAATGAGACGAGACACAGAGAATTTTTAGTGGTTCGGACCAACTGTCCTACATCCACTCTCCTCAATCCAACTTGGACTTGAGGGGCTCTCCACTAACTCACTTACTCACTCACTTACACAGTTCGAGAATACTACTCTCTTACAAATTGTCAATGCTACAATTGCAATTGACTTCTCACAGCTTCTACAAAGCTTTTACAAAGAATAAGTATAAATGGTGTTTTTGAGTGCAAGTGATAATATCTGACAGAGTCTCGGCTAGCTTAATATGCGTGTAAAATCTGATACTGAAATTATCACTATTACTCTAATTTATAGGGTCAAATAACTAGCCATTGGGATGGACTAGAAATCTGAGATCCTATAATCTCGTATTCAATCAATCATTGTGATTGATTGAATCTCCATCTTGATTCCCGTCAATCTTCACGATCTACAATCAATCAAGTTTGTCCCCTTGATTGATTGATCTTCTATTCTTGGAATCTTCCTTCTATATCGCAAGTCAACCCTTAAAACTGATTCCGAAGAATCTGGGCAGAGCACAAGACCTCAGCTGATTTGTCTCCTCAGCTGGTGTACCAGTCTGCTGGTACTTGGACCTCAGTTGATGTGCAAGTCTGCTGGTGTGCACCTCAGCTGGTCTTCTTGACTTCGTTTGAATACGTCTTATATTCAATGTCCTTGTCTTGTCTGCGACGTGCTCTCAACTGATCAGCTAATCTTCTGATATCAGCTGATCTACTCTTCTGATATTGACTGATCTGCTCTCGATACTCCAGTGCCAGCTGCTTAAATCTTCTGTCCTCTAAAACTGGCTAAGTCCTCAAGGTCTCAGCTGGTCTTCTCTTGTATGATAGCTTCGGATCTTCTAGGCAGCAAGGTAGATTCCCCCTCACTCGAACCTATCTAATCCTAACTACTCATCAGCTGACTAACATGTTCAGCTGGTCCTATTACAAGCTGATTGGTTTATTATATCATCAAAACATCTAACACAGATATCCTAACAGTGCCCATTAGCATAGAAGAGTTCCCCTTTGTCATTCATTAATTCATACCATCCACTTGCAAAGCAATTTGATATTGTAAAGGGCACACTCCATTTTGACTTTAATTTTCCGGGGAACAACTTTAATCTTGAAATAAATAAAAGTACTTGATCGAGCACTTTAAAGGACTTCTCTTTTATATTGGCATCATACCATCTCTTGGTCTTTTCTTTGAAAATCTTAGCATTTTCATACGCCTCATCTCTAAATTCATCCAACTCAAGCAATTGAGTAAGCCTCTTCTCCGCACACAACTTTTCATCAAAATTCAACTTCTTAATGACCCAATAAGCTTCGTGCTCAAGCTCAACGGGCAAATGACAAGGTTTATCATATACAAGTTGGTAAGGAAAAAGGTTCGATGGAGTTTTAAAAGCCGTATGATATGCCTATAACCCATCATCCAACTTGAGTGCCCAATCCTTCCTATTAGAGCTCACGGTCTTCTCTAAAATAAGCTTGATTTGTCGATTCGACACCTCCACCAATCCATTAGTTTGGGGGTGATAGGTCGTGGAGATCTTGTGCTTCACATCATACTTTACAAGTAAATTCCCCAACGCTCTATTCACCAAGTGAGTACCCCCATCACTAATCAACGATCTTGGTACACCAAATCAAGCAAAAATATTCTTCCTTAAGAATTCCATCACCACTCTTGCATCATTGAACTTCGTGTGAATTGCTTCACTTCGACACATAATCCACAGCCAAAAGAATGTATAGATAACCATGAGAAGATGGGAAGGGTCCCATAAAATCGATACCACATACGTCGAAGACCTCTACTTCTTGAAAAATATTCAAAGGCATTTCATTACGTCTTGACAACCCCCCAACTCTTTGGCATCTATCGCATCTAGAAACAAACATGTGACAAACCTTAAAAACCGAAGGTGATTAGGGTCATAATTGCATGTTTTAGCACTCATTTCTATATGCTTTTGGTGATATTATGTTCATATTTGACCCTATTATGCGATACTTTGTGTATTTAACCCTTTTTGGCTAGGAAGTTGTGATTATAGGTGAAAATGAGCAAAATAAGGAAGAAATGAGCAAGATCGAGAAAAGTCCAAATTCTGGAGTTGAGAAAAATGGAGAAATTGTTATCTTATGTTGAATAGCTTGAAGAGAGGGTCACAACGAAAGAAGAATCGAGTCGATCGGAGTTCTAGAGCTCAAGATATGACAAAAACAAGGAAGTCACGCTTCGACCGAGACTATGGCCTCAGGCGACACGGGTTCCTTCTTCAGAAGACAGGCATGAGTCGACCAACATCTCTGGATCGACAGGTATTTATCGAGCTGGCTGTCGACCAAGCCTGGTCGACAGATGCACAGCTCTTGTGTGACAAGGGGGCCTTTTGTCGACCAAGCTGTCGCCCGAGAGGTCGACAGCTGGTCAGCTCTTGGGCGACAGCAGTGCATATTTCTCAGATTTTTAGGGCTATTTTCGTATTTTTGCACGTTTTAATGAAGGGTATCTTAGTCAATGATCCAAGGGCACTATATATACTTCCATCTCAGATTTTCTAAGGACTTTTATCATTTTTTAGATTCATATTCTCACACTAGATTAGGGGAAGTTAGATGTAGTTTCCAAGTGAGTGTTCTTAGATTTTCAATTCCGATTTCTTAGATAACTTTTGATCTACCATTCGGATCGACGATCCGTCTTCTCCAGCATTCTTAGCATAGCTAAAACTACATTTTTACCGATTGATTTTCAATTTCTATTGTCGGATCATTTTCTAGCTTGTAGAGGTAATCTTGTATCTTTTCAATTCCACTTGTAATAGGTAAATTCTTGTATACTTTTACAATTCCTGCTTAATGATGAAAGTAGTTACTTCAATTTTTATTTTGCTTATTAAATTAGCCATGGGCAAATTTCTTTGTGTGTTGGTGTATGATTCCTATGGATTAGTGTGGTGTTTATGTTGATCTTATGAATGCTTGAGATATTGTATGATCAATTCTCTATTTTGATGGTTTGTATGAATGCTTATATGCATAATTGATTGTATGGCCATTAGGACTTAGTTTCATACGAAATTTGGGCTATTTACCTAAAACATTCTTGTTATTAGGTCATTGCATACTAAGTGTTTGTTAAAATTCCTAAGATAGTGAGAATTACCTTAGAGAACTGGAAAGACAATTAGAGGCTCTTATGTGCATTTAGGGAGACCTTTGCATATTAGAGTGGCTTGCCTATTGATTGTACATTACCTCAATGCATGAGTAAGTGATGCTTCACCACATGAAACATAGGATAGTACACTAATACACTTCTCACACAACTCGCTCACTTTGTGAATCAAGGTGATAGGTAGTTTACAAGTTTGACGCACTAGTAGACATAGATACCGAATCCCTTTATTTGCTTTGTGTTTTTGAATCAAGAACAATAGTCTCACCTTACAAATCCCCATTTTCTTTGGGTTCGATTTAAAATAAACTTGGTTAAGCTTGCCATTGCAATAACGATCGTGTACACTTGCACGTAGACACCTTTTGGCTAAACTAGTTTTTGGCGCCGATGCCGGGGAAACGGCTTGTTTGTTTGGTTGCTTGATAGTTGTTCTTGTTTTCGATTTTGTCTTACTATTTTTGGTGTGAGAAGTTTTGATACTTGTTAATTCTTGCAGGATTTTGTGAACTTGAGATGGATTGATATCATCACTCCACTTACAATCCATCAAACACTCAACCTTCTACATCATACATCTACCACCCTTACACCTATTCCAATGAAGGATCATACCAACACAATAATACATTCCAAAACTCTATGCCTACCACATCTTCTCACCAAGGAAATTCCATGTACCTCCATGAAACACTACATCTTATACTCAAGAAACTTGACAACATAAGAAGAGAAGGACGAAGGAGCTTAGAGGATATAAACTTAAAGTTTGATACAATTTATCGAGACCAAGGAGCATGGCTAAAGAGTTTAGAAGTACAAGTCAAGGAAGTATCAAGAAGATGTGGACAAAGGGCCAGAGAATGTAAATCTTTCTTGATTGAAGCTCAATTGAGAGAAGAATGTAGTGCGATTGAGTTAAGAAGTGGAAGAAGATATGAGGGACCAAGTGTTCCTATTTGTGATAAGGATAGAGAAAAGGGGATAGAAGAGGAGAGAATTGATGATATAGATATGGGAGTTGGTTTGGAATATCATATTCCATCAAGCAAGGAAGATGGGAAGGAAGAGGAAAGTAAGGTGGAAGAAGGGATAGTGGAAGAAGGAGAGCAAGGAGAAATTGAAAAGGAGGAAAGATATGTTCCGAAGTGGAAAAGAGTTCGAGAAGAGAGAGAAAAGAAGAATAAAGTGGAAGTTGATGAATGGGGGGTGCCAAAGACGGTAGTACCCATTCCATACCCTCAAAGATTTGCCAAGAAGAAACTCGATGACAAATTCAATAAATTCCTAGAAGTTTTTAAGAAGCTTTAAATAAACATTCCTTTTTATGAGGCCTTGGAACAAATGCCAAGTTATGCAAAGTTTATGAAAGATCTCTTGGCCAAAAGGAGAAGAGTGGAAGGGACGGAAACGGTAAAATTGACTAAGGAGAGTAGTGATGCTTTAACAAGGAAGCTCCCTCAAAAATAAAAGGATCCGGGATGTTTCACAATTGAGTGTGACATGGGCAATGGAGTAGTTCGAAAGGCTCTATGTGATTTAGGAGCAAGCATCAATTTAATTCCACTCTCGATCTTCAAAAGCTTAGACCAAGGCCACTTGAAGGGAACATCCACAACACTCCAATTGGCGGATGGGTCAACTACCATTCCTAACGGTTTCATAGAGGATGTACTTGTGAGGATTAAAGATTTTACTTTTCCGGTGGACTTTTATGTCCTTTATATAGAAGAAGACAAAGACATTCCTCTCATCCTAGGAAGACCTTTCTTGGCTACCACCAGAGCGGTCATTGATGTCTTTAATGGAGAGTTAACTTTGAAGCTTGGAGGAGAGGAACTTCACTTTTCGATCCAAGATGCTATGAAGCATCCAAGGGAGAATTCCTTATGCCACTCAATTGATGTTGTAGATCTTTGTATACAAGAAGCTTATGAAAATGCCAAAATTCCTTTCTTTACTCCTAATTATGAGATTCCTAACTACAATGAAGCTAAAGAAAGTGATTGTTTTGTTGTTAATGATGTAGGTGATGAAGATGAAGGATCCATGAACACTCAAGAGAAAGAGATACTCTTGGAAATTAAAGAAGAAGAGATAATAAACAAGGACAAGGAAGAGGAAGCTAGGATTGCACTAAAGCCATTACCGGATCACCTTAAATATGCTTATCTCGACGAAAATGAGAGAAATCCGGTAATCGTATCCTCTTCCCTTCAATGTGAAGAACTTGAAAAATTACTTGCTATGCTTAGGAAACATAAATCGGCTTTAGGTTGGAGTGTGGATGATTTAAAGGGAGTTAATCCTTCTTTATGCATGCATAGAATACGCTTAGAAGAAAATGCTAAACCATTAATTCAACCATAAAGAAGAGTGATTCCAATTATACAAGAATTCATTAAGAAAGAAGTGTTAAAATTACTTGGAACAAATATGATCTTCCCTATAAGTGACAGCCCTTGGGTGTCACCATTGCATGTAGTATCTAAGAAGGGTGGAATGACTATAATAAAAACTGAAAAATGATGAAGTGATTGCTACAAGCGTTGCCACGGGTTGGCGTGTTTGTGTTGATTATCGGGAATTGAACAAGGCTACTTGTAAGGATCACTTTCCATTACCATTTATGGATCAAATGTTGGATAGATTATGTTGTTATCGATACTATTGTTTCCTCATGGTTATGCCGGATACAATCAAATCATGATTGCACCGGAAGACCAAGAGAAGACTACTTTCACATGCACCTATGGAACGTACGCTTGGAGACGCATGCCCTTTGGGCTATGCAATGCTCCAGCTACATTCCAAAGGTTAATGATGTCGATATTCCATGGGTTAATTGAGCAAATTATGGAAGTGTTTATGGACGATTTCAGCATTTTTGGTAATACCTATGATATATGTTTGTCTAATCTTGAGAAGGTACTAATTAGATGTGAAGAGACGAATTTGGTGCTCAATTGGGAGAAATGCCACTTTATGGTAAGTGAAGGTGTTGTTCTTGGGCATCACATCTCCTCCAATGGGCTACAAGTTGATCGTGCTAAGGTAGTAGCTATTGAGAAGCTACCTCCGCCTATTAATGAGAAGGGAGTAAGATCTTTCTTGGGACATGCTGGATTTTATAGGAGATTTATCAAAGATTTTTCTAAATTGTCTAAACCCTTGTCTCGGTTGCTTGAGAAAGATGTTCCTTTCAAGTTTGATGATGTTTGCTTGAAATCTTTTAGGTTGCTTAAGGAAGCTTTCGTGAGTGCACCAATCTTGATCACCCCCGATTGGAATGAGCCTTTTGTGCTTATGTGCGATTCAAGTGATTATGCTATGGGGGTGGTGTTAGGCCAATTAAGAGAGAAAAGATTTCATGCCATCTATTATGCTTCAAAGACTTTCTCATTGACTCAATTGAATTACACCACTACCGAGATAGAGCTTTTGGCCATTGTATATGCCGTAGAGAAGTTTCGTCCATATCTTGTGGGGACGAAAACCATTGTCTACACGGACCATTCGGCTATAAAGTTCTTGATGACGAAGAAGGATTCTAAACCTCGGTTGATTAGGTGGGTGTTGCTCTTACAAGAGTTCGATTTGGAGATTAGAGACAAGAAGGGTAGCGAAAATGTGATAGCTGATCACTTGTCAAGATTAGTGAGAGGAGATGAGGCCTTGGAAGAAAAAGAAGAGATACTTGAAAGCTTTCTGTTGGTCCCGAAACGAGTATAATCAGTGTATGGGGGGAAATACACTGATATCAGATTTTTCTGAAAGACTCAGAAAAATGCTCTAACACTCTCAGTCAGGATTCCCTGAATTACTCAGTATGCTGAAGGTCCACAGGGGCAGCAGGGACAGTTCAGTAACGAGTCAGATAAGTTGAGTGTGAGTAAAGTGCTCGGAAGCTCAGTAGAGATAACCAACCTACTGACTGCTCGGAAGCAAGTCAGTTGGACTACTATCTCAGTGAGCTAGAGTACGTGCGGAAAGTGAGCCCTTAGTTTCTACTCGTTTTAGTTTCTGAAAACATTTTCTCTGAGTTTGCTTAGTAAACTGGTGGTTAAGGTTGAGTGCACAGTATTAAGATTCAGGATGATTGATTCAGTCCTGAATTTAAGAACAATGCATAATGTTCAGTTTAGTATGATGACAGTTATGATCCTGAACAAAAATAGTAAATCAGCACACAAGGGTCTTTTTAACGCGGTTCGGAGATAACCAACTCCTACGTCCACGGCCTGATTTAACAGGAAGCTATCCTCAAAACCCTGAGGATAGGTACTTGGGTTTTACGTGCCAAGGGACACGAATAGCCAACTTCCTCTCTTAGGAACTGACCCCTGGGCGTTTTACAAGTCCCAGTCCTTCTAACCAACCAATCTCACACCCTGAGTGATTTGGTATTCTTGGTTTCCAACTAGGATAGCTCTAGCAGTACAAAACAATGCTAAATATTAGAGCTATCAATCTAAGCAAATACAGAGTGAATCCTACAACAACACTAGGGAAATTTGATTGCAGAGTGTTGCTTATAGTATTCTTTGAGTGCTTGGATTCTTGAGAGCTTTCGCTTGGAAATTTCCCGTTAGCCTTGAATGGGTGTAAGGCTCTCCATATTTATAGGCAAGATTCAAAATAGATCCGTTGGAGGAGATCTAACCAAATCTTTCCTATTTTAGGGTGGTTGCAGGCTAGATGCACTGTTTGACCAAATCACCATGCTTAATCTGGCAAGTTTGTCCCGCCGCCTGCAACTCTGAGACGTATTAAATGCCGCATTAAATGCTGCGCAGACTCCGTACATAAGTGTCTAAAGATCATTGGCTTTCCGTTCTAACTGCTAGTTGAATGTTTGTCTTATTGGAGTCTTACTGACATTCTCTTTGTCTCTTGTCCCATAGCATAAATAACCTTTTTGCTTTGGACTTACATGATTCAGGTAAACTGAACCAAGGCCTAAGTCAGGTCTTAAGTGCATTCAACACAGCCTGATAGGTTATTCAGCCCAGTATGTGTAACCTTTTTGCTTTGGACTTACATGAGTCAGATAAACTGACTCAAGGCCTAAGTCAGGTCTTATGTGCATTCAGCACAACCTGGTAGGTTATACTTACTCTTCACTGACTAAGTTCTATCCTGAGTATGCTTAGAGTACTCAATAGAAACATCATCCAATGGTACTTCAGGATTATCTTCAGGACGGATCATCAGGCCTCGTTCTTCAGCAAGACTGACTCTGACTTCTTCAGGATGGATTGCACATCAGACTTCAGTAAATTGGGTCGACTCCAATATTCTTCAGTCTTCAGTAAGTTCCCCCTGAACTGAATTCCTAACCTAACTATCCTGATCTAGACAAACCTGAACAACTGTACTTAGGCAAATTCATCAAGGGTTTTGGGATCTAATCAAAATACTCAGATTGTCCCAACACTTTCCCGATGAGCATATTTTTAGGATTGAAGGAGAGAAAATTTGGAAGATGGAAGATGAGGCACCATGGTATGCCGACTTTGCTAACTTCTTAGCAAGTGGAGCAACTCCTTATGGAATGAATTCAAATGCAAGGAAACAGTTTTACAAAGAGGTACGTCATTATATTTCGGATGATCCATATTTGTATCGTCGATGTGCCGATTCTATGATTAGGAGATGTATTCCGGAAGAGGAGATTGAAAGTGTGCTCACACATTGCCATTCTTTGCCTTGTGGAGGACATTTTGGGTCCATTAAAATGGCTCAAAAAGTATTTCAGTGTGGTTTTTATTGGCCTTCGGTTTTTAAGGATTGTCACATGTTTGTCTCTAGATGTGATAGATGCCAAAGAGTTGGGGGGTTGTCAAGACGTGATGAGATTCCCTTGAATATTTTTCAAGAGGTAGAGGTTTTTTATGTATGGGGTATTGATTTTATGGGACCTTTCCCATCTTCTCATGGTTATCTATACATTCTTTTGGCCGTGGATTATGTTTCAAAGTGCGTGGAAGCAATCCCAACGAAGTTCAATGATGCAAGAGTGGTTATGGAATTCTTGAGGAAGAATATTTTTGCTAGATTTGGTGTGCCAAGATCGTTGATTAGTGATGGGGGTACTCACTTTGTGAATAGAGCATTGGGGAACTTACTTATAAAGTATGATGTGAAGCACAAGATCTCCACAGCATATCACCCCCAAACTAATGGATTGACGGAAGTGTCAAATCGCCAAATCAAGTGATTAGCGTTTAAATATGCATATATTTTATCTATTTTGTGTACTATAATGTATTGTTTAGCGTATTTATATATAATTTCACATTTTCCTGTTAGTTATAAGTATTTGTGTTTTCTATATAAATTTTATTATATTGAACACCTAAGACAATGTACTAAATACTCAAGACATGTTAGTGATCCAATTTTACAAGTTTGGATTGTATTTGTACTCAAAAGTGAAGACTCCATTTCTGTCCAATGTTTGGACTCAAAACACATTTTCGTATTTGCACAATATCTGGAGCCTCACTAATCTAATTGAACCAATTCCAGTTGTATTTGATCACTAATTCGTTGCTCTACAACTTGTATTCAGGGCTCAAGTGTCAAAAGTTCCGGCTTCAATGGTCAAAATAACAATCAATACAAGGGCTTCAGAATTCCGCCATGTCAGTACACATGTTGGGAAATAATTCACAAAAAAGTCCAATTCACACAAGACCAAAGCCATTGGTTAGCTAAGAAATTCATCAAGACACAGTAAAAATATTAAAGGCGTTGATTTTGTGCAAGCTGAGATATCTGCTTTTCAAAAGACCACCATAAATTCGCGGAGAAAAACAATCTAGTTTTACCAACTCCACTATTCTAGTCATAACTCACAATCTAGAGATCCGATTTTTGAGATCTTAGACTCCTTGGAAAGATAATCAAACGGCCTACAACTTTCGTTCAGAAGTCAAGATGAAATTCGGACGGCAAGGGCAATTTAATTACAGATGTTTACAGGCCACGTGAATTGGTTGCTAAAGTCTCAATGATTCACTATTTGGAGGCCTATATAAAGAGCCCTTTAGCAACCCTTGAAGGCATCCCATTTTCCTTGTAATCCTTCTATCTTAGTCTAGTATCTCTCTTAGAAATATGAGTTCTTATTGTATTAGTATGAGTAGCTAAATATTTTACTAGAGTTAGGGATGAAGCTTTAGTAAAGTATTAGTAATGTTCTTGGTTATTCAATAAAGATTTTCAAAGTTTCAATCCTTTAGTCATTTGAAGAGTTCTTAAGAGAGGTTTTGATGTGTCATTACTTTGATTTGTTGTAGACTTATTGGCACAACAAATGTTTAGTTTTACACATCAACTATTGATTTTATAAACTTGTTCGAAGGTCTAAAGGTACTTTTCAAAAGTATTATATGTGCTCAAAGTTATATATTCCGATTGAAATCACTTGATTGTTAGATTTCGATTGAGTTATCAAAGATAACCAAGATCATAACTCTAGTATTTTTATCTAAAGTGGAATCCCGAAACTCTAGTATTTTGTTACTTTATTGAAACCTCTCAACTAGATAATATTATTTTCTTCCAAATCTCCCTGTGGTTCGACACTCGGTCTCCCGAGAAATTTTATCACTTGAAATCAACCTACACTTGGGTACGTAACTCTCAAGGAGCTATCAAGTTTTTGGCGTCGTTGCCGGGGAGGTTTTGCGGAGAACAAATCCATCGGTTGTGAGGTTTATCCTCACAAGTTTGTGAGTTCTTCTCTCTATCTCTCTACTGTATTATATTTATTTGTATGCATAATTGGACTCGTGATATTATAAGTGGTCGTTTAATAAGAGGCTATAACCTTAATTTTAGAAATATTGCATCAAGTATGGCAAACAATGAAAGTGTTGATGGAGATAATGTTCAAAACCAAAATGATTTTGAAAGACGCAATAATGAAAATTTGCATGTGCGTTCTATGCGTGAATTTATTGAACCCCAACGAAATTCGGTTCCATCATGCATAGTGTACCCTCAAGATGCAGATAATTTTAGGTTTAAACATGGTATGATTCAATTGCTCCCTAATTATCATGGTTTTGACTCTGAAAATCCTTACTTACATTTAAAAGAATTTGAAGAAATTTGTGAAACATTTAATGAACCAAGGTGTACTCAAGAAGCTATTAAGCTAAAGTTATTTCCTTTTTCTCTTAAAGATAAAGCAAAAACTTGGCTTAATTCTCTTAAACCAAACTCAATATCATCTTGGCAACAGATTCAAACTGAATTTTTGAAAAAATTCTTCCCGATTAATAAGACGAATGCTTTAAAAAAAGAAATCAAGAATTTTTCCAAAAGAGTGATGAGCAATATTTTAAATGTTGGGAACGTTTTAAGGATTTATTAAATGTTTGCCCTCACCATGGTTTTGAAACTTGGGGAACCGTAAGTTTCTTCTATGAAGGTTTAAACGCTGAAACAAAACAATTTGTGGAAATGATGTGTAATGGTGAATTTTTGGATAAAAATCCTGATGATGAACTTGAGTATTTAGACCATCTAGTTGAAAAAACTCAATCTTGGTATAATGAAAATACTTCTGAAGGCTCAATTAGATCTAAGCTTGAAAATTCTAAAGGAAAATATAATTTAAGTCAAGAAGACGATCTAAATGCTAGAATTGAAAGTTTAACTAAACAAGTTGAAAGTTTGCAACTAAAGAAACCTAAGGAAGTAAAATTTGTGCAAAATGATGACATATGTGAAATTTGTGCCATTAATGGACATGTAACTAATGAATGCCCACAAATTCTTATTTTCAAATAGATGTGTCATGAACAAGTAAATGCATTATCTAATTTTTAAAATTCATATCCATCAGCTTTTTCTGAAACATACAACCCAAATTGGAAAAATCATCCAAACTTTAAGTGGAAAAATGAAAGTGTGTTACAACCTTTTCCCACCAAGAAAAACCCCAATTCCAATTTCACCCAACATAATAAACCACATATAAAAAGCCTTGAAGAAACTTTACAAGCCTTTATGCAAGGACAAACAACCGTCAACAACCAAACGTCACAAGCCATCAATGATATTAAAAGTACATTATCTACTTTAACTAATTCCTTAAGAACAGTTGAGAAAGGAAAGTTTCCTGCTCAACCTCAACAAAATCCTGCTGGGCAATGTCAAATTTCCTCTGATGCACCAGAAAATGTTAATTTTGTCACCACTTTACGAAGTGGAAAACAAATTGACAAAACAATCAACCTTAAGAAACAGGAAGTTGAGTCAACCCAGACCCCGAATAATGAAGATAAAAATAAAGGAGAAGATGAAAATAAGAATTTAAACCCTATTAAGAAATCATCCACTGCTCATTTTCCTCAAAGATTACACCCAATTAAGAAATTGGACCAAAACTCTAAAATATTTGAGGTTTTGAAACAAGTAAAAGTTAACATTCCACTACTAGATGCAATAAAGCAAGTTCCATCTTATGCCAAATTTTTGAAAGATTTGTGTACTGTAAAGAGAAAACTACATGTTGAAAATAAGGCATTTTTAACAGAGAGTGTAAGTTCAATTTTTCAACAAGAAACCCCTCCTAAATACAAAGATCCTGGTTGTCCAACAATATCTTGTATTATTGGGAATACAAAAGTAGAACATGCACTTCTTGATCTTGGTGCGAGTGTTAACCTTTTACCGTTTTCTGTGTATAAACAACTGGATTTGGGAGAATTAAGGAAAACTACTGTCACACTTCAATTGGCAGATCGTTCTATAAAAATTCCAAGAGGTATAGTAGAGGATGTGTTAGTGCAAATTGATAAATTCTATTTTCCAGTAGATTTTATTGTTTTAGACACATGCCCAGTCTCAAATCCATCATCTCAACATCAAATCATTTTAGGAAGACCATTTCTTGCAACTTCTAATGCTTTAATAAACTGTAGAAATGGTGTTTTAAATCTTTCCTTTGGAAATATGACTTTGGAGTTAAATGTTTTTAACATTTCTAAGCAACCACAAAGTAATGATGAGGCTAATGAAATTGATGTAATTGAGACATGTACGCTTGAACAATTGATAACTTCATTTTCTGATCCATTAGAAAATTTGATAAATGATTGTGTCAATGATAACAGTTCGGAGTTCGATTCCATTCCTATGATTTCACAAGTTTCAAAGCTTAATGAATGGAAACTCAAATTTGAACAATTATCAAAGTCCGAAAAGGCTCCAACCCCGTCAAGCGAGCAACCACCAGTTTTAGAGTTGAAGCCTTTACCATCAAATTTGAAATATGCTTTTTTGGGTGCTAATGATACTTATCCGGTAATAATATCCTCTAAGTTAAGTTATGATCAAGAGCATAAATTATTAGAGATATTAAAGATTCACAAGCATGCGATAGAATGGTCTATATCAGATATAAAAGGAATTAGCCCATTAATTTGCACTCATAATATTTATTTAGAGGAAAATGCTAAACCCTCTAGGCAGATGCAACGAAGACTTAACCCTAATATGAAAGAATTGGTGAGAAATGAAGTGATTAAGCTATTAGACAATGATATTATCTATCCTATCTCTGATAGTAAATGGGTAAGTCCTACTCAAGTTCTGCCTAAGAAATCTGGAGTAACTGTAGTAAAAAATGATAAAAATGAATTGATTCCAACTAGGACTGTTACTGGTTGGCGTGTATGCATTGACTACAGAAAACTAAATTTAATGACAAGAAAAGATCATTTTCCTTTACCTTTTATGGACCAAATTTTGGAAAGAATTGCTGGGCATGAATTTTATTGCTTCTTAGATGGATATTCAGGGTATAATCAAATTGCAATTGCACTAGAAGATCAGGAAAAAAACATTTACATGTCCTTTTGGAACGTTTGCATATCGTAGAATGCCATTTGGATTATGTAATGCCCCAGCAACATTCCAAAGATGTATGGTAAGTATTTTCAGTGACATGGTTGAACATTTTCTTGAAGTTTTCATGGACGATTTCTCTGTCTTTGGAAATTCTTTTGATGATTGCTTAATAAACTTGGCTAAAGTCTTAGCTAGATGTGAGGAGAAAAAACTTGTTCTTAACTGGGAAAAATGTCATTTCATGGTAACTGAAGGAATTGTGTTAGGCCACATTGTTTCATCAAAAGGATTAGAAGTTGACAGGTCCAAAATTGATCTAATAGCCAACCTACCAACACCAAAATCAGTTAAAGATATTAGATCATTTCTAGGACATGCAGGTTTTTATAGAAGGTTCATAAAAAGTTTTAGCACAATTTCAAGACCATTATGCAACCTTTTATTAAAAGATATAGTATTCGAGTGGAATGACTCTTGTGAAAAGGCTTTTGTAACACTCAAAGAAATGCTCACTTCTACACCTATTATGCAACCTCCTGATTGGACTCTACCTTTTGAAATTATGTGTGATGCTAGTGATTATGCTGTTGGAGCCGTGTTAGGACAGAGAAAAGATAAGAAACCTTATGTGATATATTATGCAAGTAAAACTCTTAATAGTGCTCAAATGAATTATTCCACTACTGAAAAAGAATTACTTGCTGTAGTATTTGCACTAGAAAAATTTAGATCTTATCTTGTTGGCTCATCCATTGTTGTTTATACTGATCATTCGGCTTTAAAATATCTACTAGCAAAGAAAGATGCAAAGCCAAGATTAATTAGGTGGACACTTTTACTTCAAGAATTTGATATAATAATCAAAGATAAAAAAGGAGTGGAAAATGTAGTGGCCGATCACTTATCCAGACTTACATGTGATGAATCTTTCGAGGTAAGCCCCATAAATGACTCTTTTCCCGATGAGCAATTATTCACCGTGTCTAAAGGTCCATGGTTTGCGGATCTTGCTAACTTTCTTGCGACAGGTCAAATTCCAATTCATTGGAATGCTCAAGATAAAAAGAAATTTTTTAGGGAAGTAAGAAATTTCTTTTGGGATGACCCATATCTTTTTAAGTATTGTCCTGATCAAATATTAAGAAGATGTGTACCAGATAATGAAATGCAAAGCATAATAAATTTTTCTCACTCTGAAGCTTGTGGGGGGCATTTTTCAACAAGAAAAACCGCTGCAAAAATTTTGCAGTGTGGATTTTATTGGCCAACACTTTTCAAGGAC
Organism: Prunella vulgaris; assembly: GCA_026898435.1. NCBI lineage: Eukaryota > Viridiplantae > Streptophyta > Magnoliopsida > Lamiales > Lamiaceae > Prunella > Prunella vulgaris. Next base: position 5,197 of record JAPKLY010002566.1, on the reverse strand, counting down.
ACATATGAATTTTGTAAATCTTTTGATCGATGTCAGAGATTAGGGGGCATAAGTCGTAGAAATATGATGCCATTAAATCCTATCCTAACTGTTGATGTATTTGATTTTTGGGGAATTGATTTTATGGGTCCTTTTAATCCACCATCTTTTGGTTATCAATATATTTTGGTTGGAGTCGACTACGTTTCAAAATGGATTGAGGCAATCCCTTGCAAAAATAATGATCATAAAATTGTTTTAAAATTTTTAAAGGAAAATATTTTTTCAAGATTTGGAATGCCTCGTGCAATTATTAGTGATGGCGGTTCACACTTTTGTAACAAACCTTTTGAGAATTTAATGAAAAAATATGGAATCCATCATAAAGTGTCTACCCCATACCACCTAAACACTAGTCGGCAAGCTGAACTTGCTAATAGGGAAATAAAACATATCTTGGAGAAGACAGTCAACTCAAATCAAAAAGATTGGTCAATCAGGTTAGTAGATGCACTATGGGCTTATCGAACAGCATTCAAAACAATACTTGGTATGTCTCCTTACCGACTTGTCTTTGGTAAACCATGTCATTTACCTGTTGAAATAGAACATAAAGCTTTTTTGGCTATTAAAAGGTTTAATTTCAATCTAGAAAAAGCTATGTTGGTCCCGAAACGAGTATAATCAGTGTATGGGGGGGAATACACTGATGTCAGATTTTTCTGAAAGACTCGGAAAAATGCTCTAACACACTCAGTCAGGATTTCCTGAAGTACTCAGTATGCTGAAGGTCCACAGGGGCAGCAGGGACAGTTCAGTAACGAGTCAGATAAGCTGAGTGTGAGCAAAGTGCTCGGAAGCTCAGTAGAGATAATAAACCTACTGACCGCTTGGAAGCAAGTCAGTTGGACTACTATCTCAGTGAGTCAGAGAGGGTGCGGAAAGTGAGCCCTTAGGTTCTACACGTTTTTAGTTTCTGAAAACATTTTCTCTGAGTTTGCTTAGTAAACTGTTGGTTAAGGCTGAGTGCACAGTGTTAAGATTCAGGATGATTGATTCAGTCCTGAATAGAAAAGCGATGCAGGATGTTCAGTTTATTATGATGACAGTTATGATCCTGAACAGAACAGTAAATCAGCACACAGGGGACTTTTTAACGTGGTTCGGAGATAACCAACTCCTACGTCCACGACCTGAATTACCAGAAAGCTATCCTCAAAACCCTGAGGATAGGTGCTTGGGTTTTACGTGCCAAGGGACACGAGTAGCCAACTTCCTCTCTTAGGAACTGACCCCTGGGCGTTTTACAAGTCTCAGTCCTTCTAACCAACCAATCTCACACCTTGAGTGGTTTGGTATTCTGGTTTCCAACTAAGATAGCTTTAGCAATACAAAACAGTGCTAAATAATAGAGCTATCGATCTAAGCAAATACAGAGTGAATCCTACTACAACACTAGGGAAATTTAATTGCAGAGTGTTGTTTATGATATGCTTTGAGTTCTTGGATTCTTGAGAGTTTTCTCTTGGAAATTTCCCGTTAACCTTGAATGGGTGAAAGGTTCTCCATATTTATAGGCAAGATTCAAAATAGATCCGTTGGAGGAGATCAAATCAAATCTTTCCTATTTTAGGTAGATTGCACGCTAGAAATACTGTTTGACCTACCCGCCATGCTTATTCTGGCAAGTTGTCACATCACCTGCAACTTTTTGAGACGCATTAAATGCCGCATTAAATGATGCGCAGACTCCGTGCATGCGTGTTGAAAGATCATTGGCTCTCCGCTATAACGGCTAGTTGACCTTCAGACATTTGTCCTTCCTCGTACATTCAATGCTATGAGTCTCTTGTTAATAACTCGGTCTGAACGTGTGTCTTAATGGAGTCTAACTGACATTCTTTTTATCTCTTGTCCCATAGCATAAATAACCTTTTGCTTTGGACTTACATGATTCAGGTGATCTGAACCACGGCCTGAGTCAGGTCCTATGTACATTCAGCACAGCCTGATAGGTTATTCAGCCCAGTATGTGTAACCTTTTTGCTTCGGACTTACAGGATTCAGGTGAACTGAACCAAGGCATAAGTCAGGTCTTAAGTGCATTCAGCACAGCCTGATAGGTGACACTTACTCTTCACTGACTAACTTCTGTCCTGAGTATGCTTAGTGTACTCAGTAGAAATATTAGCCAATGGTACTTCAGGATTGATTTCAGGATGAATCAGCAGGCTTCGATCTTCAGCTTCAGAACAGACAATCTTCAGCAAGACTGACTGACTCCTTCAGGATGGTTTACACTTCAGACTTCAGTAAATTGGGTCGACTCCAATATTCTTCAGTCTTCAGCATGGTCCTCCTGTACTGAATCTCTAACCTAACTATCCTGAATTATTTTATCCTGAACAGCTATACTTAGGCAAATTCATCAGGGGTTTTGGGATCTAAGCAAAACACTCAGATTTCTTTTCAGCTTTACTTGCTATCTTTTCAGCTTCAGTCATCACCAATTTCTTCTGAGTGGTCAGCCCAGATGGCATTATTTGTTCCTCCATCTCCTTATATAACGGCTCAAGAGCCGGATCTTCAGAGTGTCTCAACTTCTTCGGATCTGAACCTTCAGCAGTTTCGATGGCGGCTACGGATCTAGTCCTCTTTCTTTCCGATGCCTTCAGTTCAAGAGGAAAGTTTTTCTTCTTAGATTTACAAGTAGTGGCAATTTACTTCTTCCCTTCTTTCCTCTTTTTGGCATCATCGTCATTAATACGTTTGACAACTTCATCCACTGACTCCGCCAAAAGATTGAACTGACTGTCCATCTCAGTCTGCTTCACCTGCAATTGCCCAATCTGCCCTGCCATTCCTCTCAGGCCGATACTAAGCTGATCAATGGCTGAATTGCGTGCAGCCTTCAGTCGACCCTCAAAGTTTTCCATTCTTGTGTCTAGGGCAGATGCAATTTTCTCCTTCTCCTGTGCAGACAACTCCCTCAGCAGGTCCTCCTTCAGTTCAGCTTTTAGCTTGACCAACTTCTCATCAACCAGTTGATCAACCTTTTCAGAGAGTTGTTGATCCAGAAAATTGGCAAGCTTAGTCTCCTGCTGAGTCTGCACATCTGAAATCATCTGATTGCAGTTCTGAATAACATCCTTGGCTTGCACTGAAATGACAGTGAGTTCTACATTGATTCCAGTCCGAGCTTCCCCAAGGAGATCAATCGCTGCATGCATATCAGTGGCCATATCATTCAGGTCACGGTCCAGTCTGTTCACTTTCTTGTTCAGCAATTCAGAATTTGAATTAGCCCTACTAGATTTTCGCTCAACGAGGATGACTCTCCTGTGCAGATTGCCAAGAGCTCGTGAGGAATTCTGAAGATAAATTGCTTCGGGTGTAATCCAATTACCTCTGACTCAGACCATGCCTGGTGGACCCTCTCCTGAAGCCTCCGCAATCCCGGGTCCCAGGATTGCTTCATCGGCCGGTGCACTGACTCCCTCAGTGCCACCTTGCTGATCGACATCAGCAATTATCACCACCTCCATTTCAGCTTCCTTCTCCTCTCCCCTCTCTTCAGCTTTCTGAGTCTCAGGCTCAGGATACGTTCTGCGGACTGTTCTGATAAAATCCACCATCTTGATTAGATGATGTAGAGAGTTTACATCAAAATGATCAAAGAGGGCGGCTTCTAAATCTGCAATGCAGTCCCATCCTCTGGACTCTCCTAGCTGGCTGAGCTCAGACCAAGTAGAATTTCTGATCATGGCAAAAGTGCGGAGTTGCACAACTGCCTCCTTCTGAGCCTCAGTGATATCAGGGAATCTCCTCTCCACCATCTCAGCTGCCTCTCCCCTTGCAACTATCTCAAAATCTAAAAGAATATTCACATCGGGCACAGGGAAAGGCCATGGTGTTTCAGCCTGAACTGATTCAGCAGCCTCTTGCTCAACTCCTCCTGTTAGGATATCTGTGTTAGATGTTTTGATGATATAAAATAAATCAGCTTGTAATAGGACCAGCTGAACATGTTAGTCAGCTGATGAGTAGTTAGGATTAGATAGGTTCGAGTAAGGGGGAACCTACCTTGCTGCCTAGAAGATCCGAAGCTTTCATAGAAGAGAAGACCAGCTGAGACCTTGTGGACTTAGCCGATTTTAGAAGACAGAAGATTTAATCAGCTGACACTGGAGCATCGAAAGCAGATCATCAGAGAAGTTTACATCAGCCGATAAGCTGAAGAGCAGATTAGCTGATATCAGAAGATTAGCTGATCAGCTGAGAGCACGTCGCAGACAAGACAAGGACCATGGATAAAAGACTTATTCGGACGAAGTCAAGAAGACCAGCTGAGGTGCACACCAGCAGACTTGCACATCAGCTGAGGTCCAAGTATCAGCAGACTGATACACCAGCTGAGGAGACAGATCAGCTGAGGTCCTGTGCTCAGCCTAGATTCTTCGGAATCAATTTAAAGGGTTAACTTGCGATATAAAAGGAAGATTCCCAGAATAGAGGATCAATCAATCAAGGGGACAAACTTGATTGATTGAAGGTCGCGAAGATTAATGGGAATCAAGAAGAAAATTCAATCAATCACAATGATTGATTGAATGCGAGATTATAGGATCTCAGATTTCTAGTCCATTCCAACGGCTAGTTATTTGATCCTATAAATTGGAGTAATTGTGATAATTTCAGTATTGGATTTACACGCACATTAAGCTAGCCAATACTCTGTCAGTTTTATCACTTACGCTCAAAAACACCATCAATACTTATCTTTTGTAAAAGCTTTGTAGAAGCTGTGAGAAGTCAATTGCAATTATAGCATTGACAAGTTGTAAAGAGAGTAGTACTCTCAAAACTGTGTAAGTAAGTGAGTAAGTGAGTTAGTGGAGAGCCCCTCAAGTCCAAGTTGGATTGAGGAGAGTGGATGTAGGACAGTTGGTCCGAACCACTATAAACCCCTGTGTCTCTTCGTATTTCTTTCTGTTCTTATCTGTGCACATCACTTAAAATCAGATTTTCTTTAAAACGTTTCCGCACTATACACAGCGCACTAATTTCAAAATTCAGATTACCTCAAGTAGTCTGCTGTTTTTCTGAATAAATCAGTAAATTTGAAAAAGGTTTTTGAATCCTTACAAGTCTATTCAACCCCCCCCCTTCTAGACTTGTTCAAGTGTATTCTTCCCAAAACCTGCCTTTGGGACCAACA
>JAPKLY010002565.1:0-17167 GCA_026898435.1 Prunella vulgaris | reverse complement strand
ATCAACTATTTTTTTCTCACACCAATTCTCTCAATCTCTCAATTCTCAAGCTCTCAAGTCTCAACTCAATATAGTAGTATTATTAGCATTATTTATATTTGTAGTGTTAGTAACTTAGTATAGACTATAGTGTTATTACTATAATTGTTAGTTGTTACTTGTTCATTGTAATTTAGAAATTATAATGTAAGTGCACAAATTTTATTAATAAAATTTAATTTCAATTCAATTTGTACTTATATAGTTGTGTTATTATGTAAATTTTATATTTTGTAAGTTTGTAAATTTTAAATTTAATCAAAAGATATGCAACTATTTTATTTTAAATTATAGATCAATAATCATATTTATCATATATTTAAAAAAAAAAATCAAAAAACCGGTAAACCGCCGGTTCCGAACCGGAACCGCCGGTTCACGAACCGTAACCGGAACCTTGGAACCGCCGGTTCGGTTCCGGTTCAAAATTTTGCTGAACCGGAACCGGCGGTTCCGAACCGGAACCGGCGGTTCCGAACCGTTTGAACACCTCTAGTTACTACCATCCCCATAAAAGATGTCCCTACTTTTGAGTAATATTATGTGAGTGTCCTTTATATAAAATTAATTATTAATATTTTTTGCACATTATAATTTCACACAAATAAATAAATTAGGTGATATTTACTTTAGATTTTAAGTGATTTTTAAAGATTAATTTATAAAATCTAAGAAATCTTGATACTATTTTTTTATTTTTTATTTTGAGTAGTTCGATATTAAACTTATAGTGTGGTATGTAGTAATGATTTTTTTAAATTAATTTCCAACACTAGAATCAGCTTTAAATTATAAACTTCAAATCCTGAATTTTAAAACTCAAAACAGATTTGAACTCAATTTTTTAAATCATACACTTTAACACTATTACACCTATGTGTTATTATTACTTAAAATTAAATACTTTCTGAATAGTATTTGTAAATATAGATAACAGTGATAGATAGAGAGCAGCATACGTAAAATCTCAATCTCAATCTCAATTCACAAGAGACACTCATAATTTTATCAATACACTAATTGTATGGGGTAGTTTGATAAAACAATAAAATAATGAATATGCAAAATTACAAATTGCAATAATATCACCTCTCACATCACTAAGCTATTTGTGCACACATTTACATGAAAAAAGAATGTGGATCTCAAGTATATTGAAAGATAAAATTCTTAATTCAGTGGATATTTGAAAAATTATTTTTAAATAAAAGAAATTGTTTTTTTAAAAACAAAATAAAGCACTATTAGGGGAAGCAAAAAAGCAATTAGGGATTATTATAGAGCTTGGTGGTTGTGAAAAGACATAAATCAATCCACTTGCTCACTACTGCTCTAATCATTCAAAATTTCTTGTGAAAATATTAAATTTTCAAATTAATCTTTGATTGGAAATTAATGTAATAAAAATATTATTGTGAAAAGATTACAGCCATCATAAGTGATCTTTAACTGGAAATCTCCAAAGGTACGTTTGTTTTGGAATTCGCTCGGATGGACGTAGGATTTTGTGACCACACCCCACATGAGTTTGGAATTTAACATCCGAATATCACATCTCAAACTCAATCCACACCTAAAAAATACTTATTATACCTAGGGTTGTAAACGAATCAAATAATTTTGATTCGGTTCGGTATTCGTATTCGAAGTTTTATGATTCGAATTTAATTACAAATATTCGATTCGATTATTATTCAAATACGGATACAAAATAATGATATTCAATTCGATATTCGTAAATATTCGATTAAATATTTTTTTTATAAATATTATAATGATAATAGTTAGTATAATTATTGCTATTATTATTATTATTATTATTATTATTATTATTATTATTATTATTATTATTATTATTATTTTAAGATTATTGACTATTAGAAATTTATGGCTACTATAATTACTATTATTTTAAAGATGTAAGCTCATTAGATAATAATCTAGATACCATATGCACTATATTTCAAACTCTCACCAGAGGGTTGTAAATGAATCAAATACTTTTGGTTCGATTAGGTATTCGTATTCGAAATTTTATTATTCGAATTCGATTCTAATTCGTTTACAAATATTCGATTCGATTCGATTATTATTCAAATACAAATACAAAATTATGATATTCGATTCGATTCGTTTACATCCCCAATTATACCTATCATTACTCTTTCCGACACAACACTCATAAAATACCTATCATACATATTATTATACCTATAATATCAATAATTATCACACTCTGATTTGATATAAAGTAACATCCTACACTACCAAAATTCCAAAACAAACACATACTTTTACTATTCACAAGATTTTCACATCCCAAGATTTCGAAGTCATGACTTGGTACGCATATTTAAATCCCAAAACAAACATACTTAAGTCTCCATAATATTACCCTTAAACACTATTTTCCATCCTTTTTCTTTTTAATTAATATAAAATGAAGCCCATAGAGAGAAATTATGGGATTTATATTTATATTTAACTTTTTTTTGTCCCTTAATACTTATGTTCCCAAAAAATTTACCATATTTTTAAGGACACGATTTTTAAGAAAAAATATAATGAGTAAAATGTGTATGATGAAGATTGTAAGGTAGAAATTTCAAGGGTGAGACTTAAAGGAATATTTCTATTTTGAAAATATGCAAACTTTTGTGGGAGAAACTAAAAAGGAAAGTATACAATTTTTTGTGGGATGGAGGTAGTATAATTTTACATGTAGAAACAATAAAATTAATCTTAGTTTATAACTGACAAGTTGAAATCAAGTTTTTAACAAAGTAGGTCAACAATAAAACCATATAATAAACACGGATTTAATTATTAATATACAGCAAATTAAATATTAAAACAGATAAAAATGCTCAACAATGGAGGAAACTGATCCAATTGGTGTGGGCTTTTGTTTGTTAACAATGTCTAATGTTGTTGGTCTGGGCTTCAGTCTGTTGTTAATGTTGGGCCTTTCTTTGTAAATAATGAGGTATATATAACTTTTTTTTATTTTCCTTTAGATAGAATAAAGTATTTTCCGGGGAGGATTGTTATGAAAATTCGTCAATGAAAATGGAAATAAATATTTAAGGAGCGCTTGGTATTGCATTTAAAATATAAATAATAATAAATATTATTAAAAGGTTAATCATAATGGGGTTAATGATTACTCTTTTATTTATTTTATTTTTATAATTTCATTCATGTATAATAAATAATATCAAGTCTCATTCATTCTCGTTGTCCACACTCATTCTATAACCAAGCGCCACTTAATAACTATAGAGGTTGATGAGAATAAACGATATGCACAATATTATTTTTCTTTCTAAATAAAAATAATCAATACCAACATTTGTCCTTAATAAAAAACAATTTCCCATTCTACAAATAACAACTTTATTTTTTTATTTTTAAAAAAAATTAATGCACAATACTAATTATGTAAATATTCAATATATATAAAAATAAAGAAAAAAAATGATAATTTATTCCAATTTTAAAGAATTTAAAACAAAAACCCCTTTTATTTCTCATTTGGACATATCATTAGTTGATAATATCCAATGACAGAGCTGAATGAAATATTTTCAGTCTCATCCCTTTTGAATAACTCAATAAAGCGCCCATTATAGTCGAATATAGTGCAAGGATCCAGGGACTTTTCACTATAAAATGCAATCAAAATTGGCCACATCATTAACACATGAAAAGATTTTCTGGCCTCATAACATATGACATAGAGTGTTTTTCAATTTTCATCGTCGGATTACACACACACACATATATATATATATATATATATATTTGCCATTCTTTGCCATCAACACTCAATATTGCAAGGAATATTGTCACCAAAAATTCATCTATCAACACATTCAGAGTGAATGATTACATAGGTGTGCCTCTCAACAACAACACAAGGCTAAAGTCCGATTAACTTTCTTCTTGTCGGAATCTGTTTGGTAAAGTATCATTTTCTTATTTTAAGATTAACAGATTTCGCGCCTGTTGCTCCATGCACATGAAATACTACCTCAGTCCACGAAAAATACGCTCAGATATTTACACGTGGTTTAATGCAATATGTAGGATGGTATTACAAGATATTGTGAGGTCCGATGTGAATAGAAAAAATATCTTTGGAAAGTATGTTATATGTATTTTCCAAAGATATTCTCTTTATTCATATCGGACCTCACAATATCCCCTAATACCTTCCGACATATTGTATTAAAACACGTGCAAATATCTGAGCGTATTTTTCGTGGACGAATGGAATATATGAATAGACACAGAACTACACAAGCGCACACAAATTCTATACATAAGTCTTGAAAAAAATATAGAATTCTACCCAGTTTCTTGATTACTATATTATTCTTAGTATGAACACAAGAGCTTATGTGTCTGCTTGGAAGTGTTATAAAATAGCTTTTAGAAGTATTTTTTTTTTTAAATTGTGAGAGGTAACTTAAAAAAAAAAAAATTTGCTTCTACGAGCTGTTTTTAATTTTTAAAACAGGCACTATATCAGAAACAAAGTTGATACAAAGTTGATTCGTGTAGTGAAATTCAAGCTGCTTTTTGCACATGTTAACTACTTATTTAAAAAACTATAAGGACAATGCACCACCAAAAAAAGTCCAAAAAATATACATAGAAGGGTATCTAAGTACCATGCCTAAAAATAATGGAGAAAAAGTTTGTGACGTTAGGGAAGAGGACCACCCGGTGCTCATATCATCAATTAATTTGCAGATTTTGAATACATTAACATCAAGAAGCTACAAGGGCTTGACACAATTATAGCTAAATGCCAGATGTGGATATCATTAAAAATTAGTACGACAAAGGAACAAACAACTATTTTAATCCTAAAATCGAATAATATTTTAGGGGCGCTCGTATCATAATTCTTTAGGGTATGTTTATTTTGAGATTTAAGTGGTCGTAGCAAGTCATGATTTTGAAATTCTGAGATGTTAAAATCTTGATGAATAGTAAAAGTGTGTGTTTGTTTTGAGATTTTAGTAGGGTAGGATTTTACTTTATGTCAAATCAAAGTGTGATAATGATTGATTTTATAGATATAATAATAGGTTTAATAGATATTTTTAGGTGTAGATTGAGTTTGGGATGTGAAATCCGAATGTTACATCCCAAACTCGTGTAGAGCGTGATCGCAAAGTCCTACGTCCATCCGTGCTAGTCCAAAAACAAACATACCTGTTATGGGTGCAAAGAAAATGAAATGAAGATCAGATGAGCAAAGTACTGCTGATTAATTATTTCTGATACTATCAGCTGATAGGTTTGCTGAGTGTCATCTGATGGAGTCAGCTGGAATCATCTGGTATATCAGCGGAGTCAGCTGAGGGGGTCAGCTGATGGAGTCTCTTGAGTGGTCAGTCAGGATGACTGGATGGTCAGCCAGGATGGTCAGTCAGGATGGTCATATTAGGATGAAGGTCAGGTCAGTTAGACAGGTTAGGATGTTGATCAGGCTGGTTAATCAGGATGAAGGTCTACTGATGATATTAGTTGAGTACTCAAACTCAGCTGAGGACATATCAAATCAGCAAACAAAAAAAAGGAGCATACTGACTTTAAGTCAGGATTAAACCAAGAATTAGTTACGAAGCAGTTTAAACTTCCAAGTTGGGCGATTGGCGATCAGTTTAACAGAATCAAAACTGAAAACTGTTGGGCTCTGATCGTTATTAAGATTCGGTTGCAACTGTAGCAGTTTCTTGTTGGTTGGTTACGATCACAAGCATTAATTAGGGTTTTCATACTCCTATACATATACACACATATGTATAGAGAGATATAGAACATAATATACTCACTACAGTACACTCTAGAGAGATTAAAACTTCTTGTAATCTGTATCTTCTTCACTGATTAGTGAGAGAGGTGCCTCATCCGTGGACGTAGATCATCTTGGATCGAACCACGTAAATCTTTGTGTTATTCAATTTCTTTATTTCTTTATTCAACAATCATTGTTAACTCAACAATTGGCGCCGTCTGTGGGAAAGGAAGATTGTTGATGAAATCAACTGCTATGGCTTCTACGAAGATGGAGTTTGAGAAATTCACAGGGGCGAATGATTTTGGTTGTGGAAGGTGAAGATGAAAGCTCTCCTCACACACCATGGATTATCAAATGCTCTGAAACCAGCGGATCAATGGCCATCAGCATCCTCAACAGAACCTGCAAAGAGGCAGGAGATTCTGGACAAGGCCCAAAGCACAATCATCTTGTGCTTGGGGGACAAACCTCTGAGAGAGGTGTACAAGGAGAAGATTGCCATTGATGTGTGGAATAAGCTGGAACAGGTGTATCAAACGAAATCGGTTACCAATAAGTTGTTCATGAAGCAGAGGCTTCATTCCTTCAAAATGGCCGAAGATAGAGATTTGGTTGAACAGCTTGAAGAATTCAATAATGCAGTGGATGATTTGGAGAATCTTGAAGTCAAGATTGAAGATGAGGATAAAGTCATGTTGTTACTGAATTCTCTACCTAAATCGTTAGAAAACTTCAAAGATGCTCTGTTATTTGGAAGGCAAGAGAAGATGTCACCTGATGATATTCAGAATGCATTGAAAACTAAAGTGCTTCAAATGCAATCTGAAAGGAAGAACACAAATCAAGGAGAAGGGCTGAATATCAAATTCAAGAAAGGGAAGAAACTGTTTCAGGGTAAGAAGAAAAAGAATGGTAAAGGCCCTGAATCTGGAAAATTTGTGGAAAAGAGAAAACGTTTCTCATGTCAGAAGGTGGGACATCTCAAGAAGAATTGTCCTGACAAATCCAGGAAGCAAGAGGAGGATCAAAAGACTGATGTCACAATTGCTACTCAGGAAGGATATGATAGTGCTGAGGTTTTGGTTGTCACTGATGTCAAATTGAGTGAAGATTGGGTGTTGGATTCTGGGTGCTCATTTCATATGTGTCCCAATGAAAATTTATTTAGGGATCTCAAGAAATTTGATGGTGGATCAGTTCTCTTAGGGAATGATCAGATGTGCAAAGTTAGAGGCTCTGGCTCAATAAAGCTGAGGATGCATGATGGTGCTGAGAGGATACTACTAGATGTCAGGTTTGTACCTGAGCTGAAGAGAAATCTTATTTCTCTTGGATCACTTAATGTTTTGGGATATGAATTCAATACAAGGAATGGATTCATATTGATAACCAAGGATAACAACATTGTGATGATGGGCAAGAAGGTAAATGGATTGTACGTTTTAATTGGTAACTTAGCTGCTGGATCAGTGAATGCAGTAATGGGCAGCTCTGATACTATCTTGTGGCACAAGAGGTTAGGGCACATTGGTGAAAGGGGACTGAATGAACTCTCCAAGCAGAAGGCATTTGGGATTCAAGAACAATCAAATTGGATTTCTGTGATCACTGTATACTTGGGAAATCCAAGAAACACTCTTATTCAAAGGGGCAACACCACACTGATGCTCCCCTAGACTATGTACACTCTGACATCTGGGGGCCTTCAAGAACTGAGACTCATGGAGGTGGAAAGTACTTCATGACTATCATTGATGATTTCAGCAGAAAAGTGTGGGTGCTCATCCTGAAGCAGAAGAGTGAGGCCTTTGGAAAATTCAGGGAATTACTTCTTGAACAAGAAAATAAAAGAGGCAGATTCTTAAAGCATCTCAGGACTGACAATGGACTTGAGTATGTGTCAGCAGAGTTTGAAAATTTCTGCAAGGAAAGGGGCATAACAAGGCACAAGACTGTTCCAGCAAATCCTCAACAAAATGGACTTGCTGAGAGGATGAACATGACTATTTTGGAGAAGGTCAGATGCATGCTGTCAGATGCTAAACTACCTAAGGTGTTTTGGGGAGAGGCAGTTAATACTGCATGTTATTTGATAAACAAAACACCCTCATCTGCTATTGACTTTAAAACCTCAGATGAGTTGTGGTATGGTAGGCTGTCAGATTACAATAATCTGAAGGTATTTGGTTGCTTAGCCTTTGCACACATAAGACAAGACAAGTTGGAACCAAGGGCTCTAAGGTGCATCTTCCTGGGATATTCAAAAGGTGTAAAAGGTTATAGATTGTGGTGTCTTGAAACTGGACACAAGAAGTGTATTGTCAGCAGAGATGTGACTTTCAATGAGAAAGTCATGGGATATGGTACATCTGGAAATACTCAGGATGCTGAGGATAACCCCATAATCAGACATACACCAGTTCAGGTGGAGCCTACAACCAGGATTCAGAATGAAGATCAAGCTCAGGATAACTCTGATATCAGGAATCCACAAGAAGACCAGTCTGATGCATCAACAAATAGTGACTCTGAAGATCAAGCTGAGAATTCAGATGGAGAGGGTGAAGATCTGAGAAACTACAGTCTAGCCAGAGACAGACATAGGAGAAGCATTCATCCACCAATCAGGTTTGGTCAGGCTGACATGATCTCATATGCCTTATCTGTGGCAGAAGAAGTAGAGTATCAAGAACCTCAGACCTATGCTGATGCAGTGACAAGGAAGGATAAAGATAAGTGGATTTCAGCTATGAAAGATGAGTTAAATTCACTTGAAAAGAACAATACATGGGTTCTTGTGAATAAAACAAAAGGGCAGAAGGTTGTCAGCTCAAGATGGATATTCAAGAAAAAGTCTGAAATTGGATCAGATGGACTGGAGCTAATCAGATACAAGGCAAGGTTGGTTGCAAAGGGATTTACTCAGAGGGAAGGAATAGACTTCAATGAAGTGTTTTCACCAGTTGTGAAGCACTGCTCAATAAGGATCTTATTGTCTAAGGTAAATCAGGATGGACTGGAGTTACTACAGCTGGATGTCAAAACTGTATTTCTACATGGAGAGCTTGAAGAAACCATATATATGCAATAGCCTGAAGGGTTCATACTATCAGAAGATGAAGGAAAGGTATGTCTGCTGAAGAAGTCATTGTATGGACTTAAGCAAAGCCCAAGGCAGTGGTATAAAAGGTTTGATAGCTTCATGGTGTCAATAGGCTTCATCAGATGCAAGTATGACAGCTGTGTGTATCTGGAAAAGCAAGGCTCTGAGGTACTTACATATCTATTACTATATGTTGATGATATGTTAATTTCTAGCAAAAGTCTTGGAAGAATTCAGAATTTGAAGGATAAGCTCAGTTCAACCTTTGACATGAAAGACCTTGGAAGTGCTAAGAGAATTCTGGGTATGGATATTATCAGAGACAAAGCAGCTGGGAGGATGTTCTTGACTCAGCAGGACTACATACTGAAAGTCTTGAGAAGATTCAATTTGCATGAGTCAAGATCAGTCTCTACTCCTCTTGGGCAACACTTCAAACTGACAGCTGATCAATGTCCCAAGAGTGATCAATATAAGTCTCAAATGAGCAAAATACCTTATTCAAATGGAGTTGGAAGTATAATGTATGCCATGGTTTGCAGCAGACCTGACATTGCTCATGCAGTGAGCTTGGTCAGCAGGTATATGGCTAATCCTGGAAAGGCACATTGGGAAGCTTTCAAGTGGATTATGAGATATTTGAAAGGTACTTCACATTTGAGATTATTATTTGAGAGGACTCAGGAGATCAAGCAACCTCTACAAGGTTTTGTAGATCCAGACTAAGCTGGAAGCATAGATACAAGAAAATTTCTGACTGGATATGTGTTCACACTTTATGGCACAACTATTAGTTGGAGGGTTGCATTACAATCTGTGGTTACACTATCGACTACAGAAGCTAAATACATTGCAGTGACAGAAGCAGTAAAGGAGGCTTTGTGGCTAAAGGGTATTATCAGGGAATTTGGGATCAGGCAAGATGAAGTTATTGTGCAATGTGATAATCAGAGTGTCATTCACTTAGTCAAGCATCAGGTCTTTCATGAAAGATCTAAACATATTGATGTGAGGCTTCATTTTGTGAGAGATGAGGTGGAGAAGAAGGTGATCACATACAGAAAGTTTCAACTGATGGTAATGCTGCTGATATGTTAACTAAGGTCATACCTAGTTCAAAATTCAACCACTGCTTGGAACTGGTTAAGGTACAATCATGGGATGTGCCTTAATTCTAATGTGATGTGAAGGTTAGGTGGAGGCATCTCACTGACTTTGAGGTGGAGAATTGTTATGGGTGCAAAGAAAGTGAAATGAAGATCAGATGAGCAAAGTACTGCTGATTAATTGTTTCTGATACTATCAGCTGAGGAGGTCAGCTGATAGGTTTGCTGAGTGTCATCTGATGGAGTCAGTTGAAATCATCTGGTATATCAGCGGAGTCAGCTGAGGAAGTCAGCTGAGGGGGTCAGCTGATGAAGTCTCCTGAGTGGTCAGTCAGGATGACTGGATGGTCAGTCAGGATGGTTAGTCAGGATGACTGGTCAGGATGACTGGATGGTCAGTCAGGATGGTCATATCAGGATGAAGGTCAGGTCAGTTAGACAGGTCAGGATGTTAATCAGGCTGGTTAATCAGGATGAAGGTCTACTGATGATATCAGCTGAGTACTCAAACTCAGCTGAGGACATATCAAATCAGCAGACAAAGAAAGAAGCATACTGACTTTAAGTCAGGATTAAACCAAGAATTAGTTACGAAGTAGTTTAAACTTCCAAGTTGAGCGATTGGCGATCAAACAGAATCAAAACTGAAAACCATTGGGCTCTGATCGTTATTAAGATTCGGTTGCAACTGTAGCAGTTTCTTATTTATTGGTTACGATCACAAGCATTAGTTAGGGTTTCCATACTCCTATATATATACGCACATATATGTATAGAGAGATATAGAACATAATATACTCACTACAGTACACTCTAGAGAGATTAAAACTTCTTGTAATCTGTATCTTCTTCATTGATTAGTGAGAGAGGTGTCTCATCCGTAGACGTAGATCATCTTGGATCGAACCACGTAAATCTTGGTGTTCTTCAATTTTCTTTATTTCTTTATTCAACAATCATTGTTAACTCAACAATACCCTTAGTGAAGATGGAGTATTTGTGGTGGTTAATGAATTACTAAATGCCGATCAATTCATCTTCATTATATTTCATATGAGGTAATGAAATTATGAACCCCTCGTTTTTATTACTTTTTTTTGTACAGTAAATTAAAAATCTATTATAAAAATTGGAGAACAAGGGGTGCTCCAACCCTTACAATAAACTTAGAAACTTTATCTATAAACTGCCCCACTACAACATTTGGCAACAATTCCTCGGATCTGAGTTCCAATCTGAGTACGAACAACTTCTAAAACTCAAATTCTTTGCTCCTAACCAAGACCATGTTCTAGCTTTGATTTCTGCGAAAGCTTTTTCCACTTTCGGCTTTGAACCATTAAAAACGACTTCATTTCTAGTGTTCCAAATTATCCAAACAATTGCAATCCACAAAGTAGAAGATACCTTGGATTTCCTTGTCGAACCAAAAATATCACAAAATTGTAGAAAGTTACAAGTTGGGTCGATATGTGAGACCATATGCGTTCTCGTCCAAGCGAAACAACGACTCCAAATCTTCATTGCGAATTCGCATGAAAAGAAAAGATGATGAATTGTCTCTTCCTTTTCGCAGATTCCGCAAGAAATGTCATTATTTAAATGAAGCATACCTCGAGAAAGGAGATCCGGTCTAGTTGGAATTCGTTGTTTTAAAATTTTCCATGCAATTGCTTGAGCTCTCCTTGGGGCATGACTTTTCCATAATCTTGAGCAGGCTTTTTCTTCCGCTGTCTTTGCCTCCTCACTTTGAGTCTTCCTTTTGTATGCCTCAGCTGTAATATAAAACCCGGAAGTCGAATGCCTCCATCTCCAAAAGTCACTGGTTACCTTATCCATCTTGTGCCTGTTAAGAGAGGACATCACAAAATCCAGACACTCCTTTTCTCTAACTCTCAATACCTGACTCCAAGTTAACTCCCATTTCCATGTTTCACCCTCCCACCTCCCTAGATCGCAAATTTTCCTCTCTTTTTGATTACTTACTCTAAAAAGTCTCAGTAACTTTTCTTTTAAAGCTCTATCCCCTAGCCAATGATCCTCCCAAAAACGAGTTTTATCCCATTTCCCTACCACTCTCTCAAAATCTTCTCTTAAACCGGCTTTCTCCCCGCCCCAAAATAAATCACAAATATCTCTTCACCAACCCGAAAAATACCCTCTCCCTCTCCTAACTCTAGTCCCTCCCAGCTCCGAGTTGGTGCCACCACCAAACAAATCCTCCCCATACTTAGACTTTAGAACACTCGTTTGTATTACTTATGTCTTCACCTGTAATCATTTCTTCTCAATCACTCTATTATTTATTAACCAAAAGTAATATACTAACAATATAATCATAATTCACATTAAAGTTCAGTATTCGAGATTTATGTATGTAGTAGATTTACACCAGATGAGCTATTCCATTTTGTAAAAAAAAAAACCGTTAGATATGTTCAACCAAAGCTTATTTCTAGGGGTACAACACGTTTGGTCCCATGAGAATTTTTACTTAATAGATCTGGTCCAACATTCTTTTATGATTCTTTTTTTAGTATAGTTAGTCTCACTCGTTAAAAAGAATTGCACATATGGTTCCGTGAGAATTTATATTAAACAGATTTGGTCTCATATTAATCCATTAGTTTTAATGAAAAAATCTTTTGGGATCATTCATGTTAAAAAAAAAAAAAGACCAAATTCATGGGCACAAAATTCTCATGGGACCATTTATACAATTTACCCGATTTCTAGACATATATAACCCTTCAATCAGGACCTCTCTTTTTTTTTTTTTCGGTAAATGTTAGTGGTTAGTAGTTAGAAGTTAATACACCAAGTTTCCATACACTCATATCTCCAAACCAACCTTGTATCAGGACCCCTCACTATATTGTCCCCCAAACAAGGACCACATCTCAACTTCTAAAATACAAATCAAAACATTGGACCATCTATGATCATCTTATGATTTAACTTCTTCTTCCAACCAACCCCCACACCTCAAATTCTTACAACAGTGAAAATGATATAAACCCTAATTTAACCGAATTCTAAATTGAATCCTTGTACTCCATAACATGGATTTTGACATATTAGTTTAATTTAAATAACATGAATTATCAAACTAATTAAATTACAGGACCACAATTACACTTGAATAATAGAGTGGTACCATAATACAACAAAAAATTGATTCCTAATTAAAAATAATGTCTCTCTTAATAACTTAATTAAAACCGTACGTGCATATCATGGCACCGGTCCTATGATTGAGTAATCATTGAAGAAAAAAAATGTAAAATAATAAATTTTCTTCAAGGATTGCTTGCTAGACGCTTTTGCAATAATTCACATTAAAAAAATTAATTAATTAATCCTTAATTACCTTATAATTATAGATTGATTGATATATGAACAATTAGAAAGAAACCAAAAAAGGTAGAGTAGGATAATGCATTATTAATTTGTATAAACCAAGAAATTAAGCTACCTTTTGTCATTTGCCAAAGACATGCATGCATGATCAACGATACGATTTTGGTATCAAATTAAATATTTAATTTCCTCATAATTACTATATATACCCCGGCCATTGGTAGAGATATATATATATGAGAATAATATTGTAGGTGAAAAAGTGATTTAAAATGCAGCATTAGTATCCTAAATTCAACTTCAAAAAACGGACAAGAGCAACTTTGATTCTTCGAATTTCAGGTTAGTTTTTGTTTATCTTATTTCCCAAATACATGGGGATTAATGTGAGCATAACATCTTTTATTTAATTATTCTTATGTATTATATATGCTATGATCTAAATCTTCTCCACTTATTTGATAAGATTTTCAAATTGATGGATTTCAAATATTTGCTTTATTAATTCTACCTCAAATTGAGAGAAATATTTCAAATACTTAATTATAAAATGATGTCACTTAAAATTAATTTATAGATTCTTAAATTCATTTATTTTTAAATTCATTGAATTTCAAATTATTATATCTAAACATAATATCCTCAAACAATATAGTATCATTTATTTTCATTGAAATATTCTCATTGAACAATAACAGTTGGAAAGTTGCAACCCTTTGGTGGAAACAACGGCAAGTTTTCAATAAAAATAATTGATATTGTTTAAAAATGCACCTGAATGCAGGATACATCTAATACATACAAGATTTTGACTTTTTTTTTACATTTATATGTTCACATACATGTATAAATTTAAGACAACAATATTTTTTTAATCCTGTAACTTTACTTCTTTTAATTTTTGGTCCTATTAACTTTTAAATTAATGATTTTAGCCATGCATTACCTCTTTTTGCACAGTGAAAATGGAGTACGTGATTGCAGGATTTGTTCTAGCCTTACTGCTGTTGGCCGCATGGGTGCGTCGCCGTCGCCAGCTGGAAGAGCTGCGGCGGCTGCCGCCAGGACCACGGCCGTGGCCGGTGGTGGGAAACATTCTCCAGCTTGCGGGGAGCGCCGCCGCTCCCCACCAATCATTCGCCAAATTGGCCGAAAAGTACGGCGCCGTGATGACCCTCCACCTCGGCTCCATGACGACGGTGGTGGTCTCCTCCGACGAGGCGGCGCGGGCCATGTTCAGGACACACGACGTCGTTTTGGCCGGGCGGAAGATATACGAGTCGATGAAGGGCGACATCGGGAACGAGGGGTCGCTCATCACCGCCCAGTACGGCTCGCACTGGCGAACTCTCCGGCGGCTGTGCACTGCGAAGTTCTTCGCCGCCGCGCCCCTCGACGCCCTGCGCGGCGTCAGGGCGAAGTGCGTCGGCCAAATGGTGGAGCATCTGAGAGAGGCGGCGGCGCACGGCGGCGATGTGGATGTCAGCCGGTATTTCTTCCTCATGGCGTTTAACCTGATCGGGAATTTGATTTTCTCGAAGGATCTATTGGATCCGAACACGGCGGAGAGGGGGGCGAAATTCTTCTACCACGCCGGAAAAGCGATGGAGTTCGCCGGAAAGGCGAACGTGGCGGATTTCTTGCCGGCGCTGAGGTGGGCGGACCCACAGGGGATAAGGAGGGGGACCCAGTTGCACGTGAAGCGGGCGTTTGATATTGCGGGAGAGATGTTGAGAGAGAGGATGAGAGAGAAAGATGATGAGAGAGAGGGAGAGAGGGAGAAGGATTACTTGGACGTGCTTTTGGAGTACAGGGGTGATGGTGTGGAAGAGCCTGCTGTTTTCTCTTCAACAGTTATCAACGTTATCGTCTTTGTAAGCTTACTTCTTCTCTTATTCCACTGCTATCATAATTATATTTAGGGTAATTTATAATTTGGTTCAAAAAAATCACTATATTTACAAATTTGTTCATAAAAATTTGCACGGAAGTATTTTTTTTTGTACATAAACCATTTTGTAATTTGTGCGAACCAATTTGTATTTTTTTCTTATATTTACATATAAAGTATTATTACTTTTACATCTGATCAAATTAATCTCATTATTTTAGTAATATAATTTTATTTTTCTTAAAAAATGTACACTTTCAAAAGTAAAAATACCTCTGGAACGAAAAGAGTACTATTTAAATTTTATTTCTTGATTAAGTTAATATACCCACTTTTTTTAGAAATCATAGTTATTTTCACACTCTTTAGAAATTATTACTTTAATTTTATATTCACATAAAATTTTACTATTCTTATATTCCATCAAACTAATTTTATTATTTTAATAATATAATTTTATATATCATACTATTTTTTTTATTGATTATGCACTTATTAAGGTGAAAGCACAACTGAAATGCAGGGAGTATAATTTTATTTGTACAAAATGGGTAACTTTGTATCTTATTTTGTTTGAATCGAATCTTTATACTGCTTCTGTTCCATGTCTTTTTTTTTATAAAGATATGATCACATATTAAGAAAAATATGAAGTAAGTATGTGAATGTAAAGTTAAATAATAAAATATAAAAAAATGTATTTTATTATATTTTTTGAGTGTAATTTTTTTTTTTTAAGATGTGAAAAAGGAATTGTAACACCTCAAAATAAAATGCGAAAAAAAAATTGAGATGAAGGAAGTACTTTCGTCTACAAATGGATACTGAAGTTTTATTAGTCTTTGTATTTGGAGGAAGTCACGCGTACATTCACAACAAAATTCCATTTCTTATATTTGAATTTTAATTTCTTTTAAATTTCGTAGGTAATTTTATAAGTAATTAATCTCTGCTGTAAAAAATTTTATTGGAAATTTTGCAGCCATACACTCAATTTTCTGTAACCAATGCTTTATAGTGTGTATGTTGAGGAGTATAAATTAAATATTAGGGTTAATCTATAATCAATAATAGTATCATTCCTTGTAGACGTAGGTATAGGCGTATAGCTAATGAATTCCAATTTTTATTTCATATTTTCTGTTTTGATGTTTTTAATTAGACTCATAAAAATTAATAAAGTAATTTATATTTATAATTTAATATTACATTCACATATTTATTTTTTTAAACTATGTGTAAGTTAATTTATGAAAGAAAAAAAATACAGAGGGAGTATTAGGGTGTTTGTCGAGTTTATTACTTTTTGGAACTGATAAAAATAATCTCACACCAGAATAAATTTTATATTATGGTCAGGAGATGTTCACAGCGGGGACTGATACCACCACCAGCACACTCGAGTGGGCAATGACTGAGCTCCTCCGCAACCCCGAAAAGCTCCGCCGAGTCCAGACGGAGCTACGGGGCCTAATGGGGCCGCCGCCTCATAAGAAACTGGCCGAGGAACATGAAGTGGAAAACCTCCCATACCTGAAGGCAGTGATCAAAGAAACCCTAAGATTACACCCACCCCTCCCATTTCTAGTCCCCCACAAGGCCCTCGACTCCTGCCAAATGCTGGGCTTTCACATCCCCAAAGAAACACAGATTCTTGTCAATGTTTGGAAAATTGGGAGAGACCCCAAAACCTGGAAAAGTCCCCTCGATTTCTACCCTGAGAGGTTTTTAGACCCGGATCATGTGGCGCCCGACTACAAGGGCCACCATTTCCAGTTTATTCCATTCGGGTCGGGTCGAAGGATGTGCCCCGCCGTGCCGCTGGCGGCGCGCGTGTTGCCGTTGGCCTTGGG
>JAPKLY010002564.1:11911-23819 GCA_026898435.1 Prunella vulgaris | reverse complement strand
AATTCACAGCAGCTTCAGCTGAAAGTGGATCAGCTGACTAAGGCAAAAAATATCGTGTCTGAAATAGCTGAATCCTCACAAACTGTGAATGATAAAAGGGGTCTTGGTTATCCCAAACCCAAACCACAAAAGAGGAAGAAAGGTGACAGTGGATTAATTAGGGATCCTCGAAAGGGTAAAGGGCCAGCTGAGCCTGCATCTGGATCAGAAGGGCAAAAGAGCAGAGGGACAGAAAAGGTCCCAGCTGGACAGAAGAGCTCCAAAGCTCAGAAGTCTGCTGGTGATCAAAAGGTTTCAGCAAAGCAGAAGAGTACTAAAACTTAGAAGCATGCTGACAATCAATATAAGTCCAAAGCTCAGAAGCCTCGAGATCCGAAGAGGGATCCAAGTCATAGCTCAGCTAAGACAAGGAGACCTCAGCAGAAAAAAAAAAAAAAAAAAAAAAAAAAAAAAAAAAAAAAAAAAAAAAACAGACCTCAGCCCTGGGTTACTTATAATGTGACCAAAATAGGCAAGCCTTCACCGGCTAAAGTTTATGAGTCATTCGGAGGCTCAAGCCGAAACTATCCTTTCGAGCAACCCACCTACAAACCCGCTGTTATCACTCATCGCCCCAGAAAAGATCCTCTGAGGGAGATGATTTTTGTGGACAAATGTGGTAGAAGGTTGAGATCTCCTAAACCTCATAAGGATGATCTCTACCTGTGGATCCAGAAAGTTGATACTAACCAATCAGGACCCAAAGATAGGGTACCTAAAGCCTAAGTTTTAATTTCAGGTTAACTCTAGCCCTATAGAAAGAGGAGAAGCCAAGGGCCATGTCTGGTACATTGATAGCGGTTGCTCGAAGCACATGACCTTTGAGAAGCATCTTCTCCAGAACTTTGTAATGCTGGATGGGCCTAGAGTTGTGTTCGGTGACAACAATTTTGGAGTCACCAGGAGTTGGCACTCTGCTGATCAAAGGAACAAGAGTTGAAGAAGTCTACTATGTAGAAGGGCTCATGCACAATCTTCTGTCTGTATCCCAATTCTGTGACAAGGGATATTCAGTAAGATTCTCTAAGAACTGTTGTCTTGTTATTAATGATTTAAATGAGCAGGTGCTACTAACTGGCCTCAGAAGAGGTAATATGTATCTTGCAGATTTTGCAAGCTGTCCAGCTAATTCATGTTTGGTTGCTAAAAGCTCATCTGAGATCAGCTGGCTCTGGCACAAGAGGTTAGGTCATCTGAACTTCAAGACTCTCAACAAGGTTGCAAGGAAGGGTCTAGTCAGAGGTCTACCAAATGAGGTGTTTGCATCTGAGCAGAAGTGTAATGCCTGTCAGAAAGGAAAGCAGACTAAAGCCTCATTCAAAGTTGTGCAGAGTACTTCAACAACAAAAGCACTCCAGCTGCTTCATATGGACTTGTTTGGACCTATCTCACCTCTTAGTTTCAGTGGAAGGAAGTACACACTGGTGATTGTTGATGACTATACAAGATTCACTTGGGTAGTGTTCTTGTTCAAGAAGAATGAGACTATGGTCAAGATGCTGGAGTTGTTCAAGAGGATTCAGAAGGAGCTGGACCTCAGCATAGTCAGAATCAGAAGTGATAAAGGTACTGAGTTTCTTAACTCTGTTGTTTCTGACTATTGCAGGGATAATGGTATTCAGCATGAGACATCAGCTGCCAGAACACCTCAGCAGAATGGGTTAGCTGAGAGGAGAAACAGAACCCTCACGGAGGCAGCAAGGACTATGTTAGCTGAATATCAGACTCCTCAAAGATTTTGGGCAGAAGCCATCAACACTGCCTGCTTCATCCAAAATAGATGTCTACCAGTCAAGAGACATGGGAAGACTCCTTATGAAATGTACAAAGGTAAAACTCCTAACCTTTCCTCTGTCTATACTTTTGGGTGTAGGTGTTTCATCCATGACAATGGAAAGACTAAGTTAAAGACCTTTGATGCTAAGGTTGCTGAAGGAATATTCTTAAGATATTCTGGAGGTAGCAAAGCCTATAGAGTCTTTAATAAAGTCTCTCTCTGTGTGGAAGAGACACCCCATGTTGTATTTGATGAATCTTTTCATGAGTACAGCAAGGAGAAGCTAGCAGAAGAGGTGGATCAGCTGAATCTGTCAGAAAAGCCAGATCTGATTAAGGTGGTAGTACCAAGGATAGAATCAGACTCAGATTCAGATGATGAGCCCAAATCAGCTGATAAGTCCTCATCAGCATCAGGTGATGGCACATTGACTCCTGACACTAACCAAGGGGGAATTTCAGACAAGACCCAAGAGGAGCAGACTATGGCACCTCAAAGGGGCAAGAAGACATTGTCTGATTTCCCAGCTAAACAGATTCTAGGAGATCCAAGTGTAGGTGTTCAGACCAGAAGAAAGCTAAACTTGGGTGCTCAATTCAGTTGTTATGTGTCTCTGATAGAACCCAAAAATATCCATGAAGCTCTTGAAGACCCAAACTGGATTGTAGCTATGCAAGAGGAGCTAAATCAATTTACAAGACAAGAAGTTTGGACTCTAGTGGAGAGGCCCAAACATCAGAAGGTCATAGGCACTAAGTGGGTATTTAAGAACAAAAAGGATGAAAATGATGTAGTAGTTAGAAACAAGGCAAGGCTAGTAGCACAGGGGTATTCACAGTCAGAGGGGATTGACTATGATGAGACATTTGCTCCTGTGGCAAAACTAGAAGCCATTAGATTGTTTCTGGCCTATGCTGTTTTCAAAGGGTTCAAAGTCTATCAGATGGATGTCAAGTCAGCTTTTCTGAATGGAATCCTGGCAGAAGAGGTTTATGTGGAACAGCCACCAGGATTTGAGATTGGAAACAAGGTTTATAGGTTGCAGAAAGCTTTATATGGACTAAAGTAGACACCTAGAGCCTGGTATGATACTCTATCACAGTTCCTACTGGATAGTGTATTCAGTAAAGGAAAGATAGACAAAACCTTGTTTAGAAAGGAAGACGGAGATGATATCCTCTTAGTGCAGATATATGTGGATGATATCATCTTTGGCTCCCCCAACAAACTAATGTGTGATGAGTTCAGCAAGCTGATGACCAGCAAGTTTGAAATGTCCATGATGGGGGAGATGACTTATTTCCTTGGACTGCAGGTAAAGCAGATGTCCAATGGAACGTTCATTAGCCAAGCTAAGTATGCCAAGAATTTGATAGAAAAGTTTGGAATCATTAGCAGCAGAGAAGCTAAGATTCCAATGATGGCAAACTTTAGCATGGATCCAGATAAGGCTGGTGAGAAAGTGGATCAGACACAATATAGGGGACTTATTGGTTCTCTGCTGTATCTCACTACCAGCAGACCTGATATTAGCTTTGCAGTAGGGGTGTGTGCAAGGTTTCAGGCAAATCCTAAGAAATCTCATCTGGAAGCAGCAAAGAAGATTGTAAAGTATTTGAAGGGTACTTACAATCTAGGCCTCTGGTACCCAGCTGATGACAATTTTCAGCTGAGTGAGTATTCAGATTCTGACTATTGAGGGTGCAAGATTGATAGGAAATCAACTTCTGGCACATGTCAGTTTCTAGGAAGTAAGCTGATATCTTGGTTCTCCAAGAAACAGACTTCAGTAGCTACTTCCACAACAGAGGCAGAGTACATGGCTGCTGGTAGTTGCTGTTCTCAGCTGCTTTGGATCAGACAACAGCTGAGGGACTACCATGTGATTACAGAAGAGATACCCATTTTCTGTGATAGCACAAGTGCAATAACCATTACTCAGAATCCTGTTCTCCATACTAGATGCAAGCATGTGGACATAAGACATCATTTTCTTCGGGATCATGTTGAGAAAGGAGATATCAGGATGGAGAAGATTCATACGGAGAAGCAGAGAGCAGATGTGCTTACCAAACCCTTAGCAGAGGTAAGATTCAGAGAATTAGTAGCAGAGTTAGGAATGATAGATGGAGGAGTAGTCCTTTAGAAAGAAAGTTTTTGGGTAAACGGGTAGTCAGCTGGTACCCAGCTGAGGACTATTCTGCTGAAGTAATCAGCTGATCCTCACAACAGCTGATCTGGTATGTCTACTTATTCTTTCCTTTCTTTTCTCTATCTTGTTATGTCTAACTTGATACAGGGATAAGTTATGAAAGTCAGACAAAGCCACTTTGCTTCAGCTGGTCCATATCAGCTGACATTAAAGACCCAGATGAGCAGAAAAGATTTTCATAAGGATCGCACTTATCAGCTGATTTTGCCACGTCAGCATCTCGATAAGTATTTCTATGATCTTTATGTCGGTTTTTAAATTTTTTTATTTATTCAAATCTTTTCAAAAATTAATAAATCCCTAATTTCTAAAATTATTTTAGAAAATTGGCAATCAAATCTTTTCTTTTACGAAAATTCGGGGATTTATTACCTTTTTCAAAATAAGGTGTCAGTTGCAATTAATTTAACTCCGCCTAAATCTTCTCAAAAAGCACTTTCATCATTACCTTTTTCAAAAAGGCGAATCTTTTGAGGCGGTCAAAACCTTTCGAAATCCTGACACCCACGCATCACCTCCAAAATTCTCAAAGGTCATTTATTCTGGACCTTTGATTTGTGTGATGCAAGATATAAATCTACGATCAAAATTGATTTGTTTTAATTTTGGAAAAGCTGCTCATATTCTTCGAATACTATAAAAACCCATTTAACTGATTTCTGAAAAACCTTTCTACTTCGACTTCCTTCTACCTTTCTCCTGCATATTATTCTCTGCATCTCTAATCTGTGTGTTGAAGCTATGGCATCCAAGTCAATGTAAAAATTGTTCAAAGAAAAGATGTATGCGGAGATGTGTGTCGATTTCGACACTACTAGGGTTCCTGAAATTAGAGAAATCCTAAACCTTCTCCAACATCAAAATCTCCGAACCTTCATCTCCATGACCCCCCCCTGATCATAAAACCCTAAATTTTTATGCCTTCCAATTCCTTCTTAGGGCCCAGTTCAGCACAGACTCCATCGGTTCCTTGGTTGATGAAGTAGATGTTGTTATCTCCAAGGATGCTGTCGCTGATATCTTTGGCCTATCCTCCACTGGTGTCCAACCTCACAAATATAAAGAAGCCGACTATCTGGAAACCTTTCAGTTAATGGCCAGGATGAGTTTCAGGGACACCACCACGAACCTGAAGAAATCCATGCAGAGAAGGCAGTTTCGGTTCCTGATGGATGTGGTGACCAAGGTCATCTTGGCGGAACAGATGAGTTTGGACGCCATTACCAAACTCCGCCTGCACCATTCTCAATGGGGTGCAAGCAGACTGGGTGAGTCTGCTATGGTTCCGCCTGGAACAGGAGTCCAAGAGGTGCTTGGTGAAGGAGGTGAATGGGGAACAGGTTTACAGCTTCAAATCCAAGTGTTCCATGGTCACCAAGATCACTATTCTTCTGAATCATCTGCTGCCCCAGCATGAGTGGGATGAGGAATGGGTTGTTGAGTACAACCACACCAAGTTCTTAAGGGGAAGTAACTTGGACATCATTGGGCCAACTGACTCAGATTCCGATGCTGATACAGTAGTTGTTGCCCCTGGTCCTTCTGCTGGTCATGGGAAGAAGCAGAAGAGGAAGGCTCCAATGCCTGCTGGAGGTGGTAAAAAGAAGAAATCCAAGAAAGAAACCACTCCAATTCAAAGGAAGCTCTCCTTTGATTCTGATTCAGATGAAGAAGAGGATACTGTTGTGCTAAGCAGTCTGAAGAGGAAGAAATCTTCAGCAGAGAAGCCTACTCTGCTGGTTGATGAGTCTTCTGGAGAAGAAGAGCAGGCTGTGGAGGAGTCAGCTGAGAAGGCTGCATCAGATGAGGATTCTACGACTGGCTCTGATGGAGAGGAAGAGGAGTCGGAAGAGAGGGAATCAGCTGAACCCTCAGTAGCTGAGACAGAGGTTCTTCATTCCTTTGCTGATACACCATCAGCAGATACACCTATAGCTACCTCACCTATCAGGTCAGCTTCTCCTACACCCTTTTCTGATCCTTCCCAACACTTCTCAACCCCAGCCGATCCCTCACCTTCACAAATCCCAGTCGGCAATGAACCAGAGGAGATGGCTACCTCTGGAGAGCCTTCAGCTACTCCTACACCCTCTCAACCCCAACCCATCAACCTTGATGACCCCAACTCCCCCTCAGAAATGGCCAAACAAGCTCGCCTATCTCACCACTGTTCAAAGGGGCCTCTTGAATGAGGGATGATTATATCTGCCCTAGCCCACATTTCCCTTTACATCCCTGAACTCAATCCTTACCCCGCCTACCAAGATATCCTTGCTGATGGCCTAGCTTGGGCACAAGCAAGAGAGGGGCCAGTTACCTTCTTTCTGGCCCTAATTAAGGAGATGGGAGAAGTAGCATTCACTGAATGGGAGGAAATTTTGATGGAGGCCTTGGAGGTTAAGGCTACATCCCAGCTGACATCCCCTGAAGGGCTGAGGAAGGTGGCTAGAGCTCTGTTGCTCAAAGATGGAGTGGCACTGGACTGCCTTGAAACAGCAGAGACTGAATTTATTCCTCCAGCAGCAAGCTTTGAGATCTCCCCTGCTGATCAGGTAACTCCTGCTCTTTTGGATCAATTGAAATGATATTTTGATGACCACATCAGGGAGGTCAAAGCTACTCTTCTCGCTGCCAAGTCTGCTGCCCCCTCTATGATTGAAACTCATGTTCATCAAGTCCTACTGGACCATCGCAACAAGCTGAAGGAAGCCATGGAGGACAGCTTGTATGCTACCCGGATTGAATTCTTCAATACTCTCCAGAACTTTAAGGCAACTGCCAGGGCCTTCAATGATGATGCATCTGCCTCACTTGCTGCTGAGTCTGAGAGATTCAGATTGGTCTCCGAAAGGTTGGAAGGACAAATTGCTGAGTGCAAACACGGTCAGGAGGACCTTAAAGATGTTGTGGACAACCTTCCTTCTTCTCTACCCTCTGTTGCAGTAATTGATGATATCAAAAAGGGGGAAGAGAAGAACTCAGCTGCTATTGCTGCCTTGCAAGCTGAGATGGCCTCTCTGAGAGCTCTTCTGGTGGATAATCAAGGGGTTCTATCTGCTAGGATAGAAAATGTTGAAGAATACATCAACACCAGAAAGATGGCTGCTCAGAAGACTCAGGAGCTGAGAGATCAGAAAATGGCCAAGGCATTGCAGAAGCAAGAAGTTGTTGCTGTAGAAAGGGAGAAGAAGAAAAGAATTATGAATGCTGAATTGGACGAAAAGATGGCTAAGGAGTTGCAGCTAGCTGAGAAAGAAACCCATGAGGAAAGGAGGAAGAGGCAAGAGAGGGAGATGTATGATGAGCTTGAAAGGAGATTTCAGAGGAAGCTGAAGAAGAAAGGGAAAGCAGTAGCTCACGGCAGCAGGACTAGGAGTGGAAAGTTCATCAGAGATCCAAATGAGCCTCTAGTTGATGGACCAATTGATATGTTCTACAATCAATTGTCTGATGAGCTGGTGGATCTCTGGAAAACTATAAAAGCCAAAACCATGATCCACTTCTATGTTCTCCGAGGAGAAGATACCAGAGGAGAGAGAGAGAAAAATGCTGAGTTCAGAGACTGGTTGAAGGAAACTTTTCCTAAGTTCTTCAGAGCTATCACAGAAGAGATGCTTAAGGTAGAGGTTCAGCCAGAGTTGCCAGAGATTGAGTATCTTCCTACTCCAACTGATGTGAGTGGAAAGATAGATTGGGTGGAAATCAGGAAACATTGGCTGCAGATCACTCAACTCTTTCATCAGCTTTCTGACAACTCCCTGCCAGCTTTGAAGGAAATAGAGAAGAGATTCCTGGACTGGTTGGAAGTTCCGCTCAGCAGCAGAAGACCTCTCCTCATGTAATAGTCCAGCTGAGTCAGCTGATGATTAGGTTTTTTTTTTAAAATTTCTGACTGTTCTTTCTCTTTTGATTATTAATAAAGCTTTATGATTTCAGACAACTTCTTGTTGTCAGGTGCATTTTGATTCTGTCTAAAGATCTTACTTAAAGATCTTCTTTTCTGTCCTATGTTGATCTTGATTTTGATTGAATTTGCTTATCTGTTGAGATCAGCTGAGTTGGTTTTGATATCATCAAAAAGGGGGAACTTGTTAGGATTTCTGTGTTAGATGTTTTGATGATATAATAAACGAATCAACTTGTAATAGGACCAGCTGAACATGTTAGTCAGCTGATGAGTGGTTAGGATTAGATAGGTTCAAGTGAGGGGGAATCTACTTTGCTGCCTAGAAGATCTAAAGCTATCATAGAAGAGAAGACCAGCTGAGACCTTGTGGACTTAGCCAATTTCAGAAGACAGAAGATTTAAGCAGCTGACACTGGAGCATCGAGTGCAGATCATCAGAGAAGTTTACATCAGCCGATAGCTGTAGAGCAGATCAGCTGATATCAGAAGATTAGCTGATCAGCTGAGAGCACGTCGCAGACAAGACAAGGACCATGGATAAAAGACATATGCAGACGAAGTTAAGAAGACCAGCTGAGGTGCACACCAGCAGACTTGTACATCAGCTGAGGTCCAAGTATCAACAGACTGATACACCAGCTGAGGAGACAGATCAGTTGAGGTCTTGTGCTCGGCCCAGATTCTTCGGAATCAATTTTAAGGGTTAACTTGCGACATAAAAGGAAGATTCCCAGAATAGAAGATCAATCAATCAAGGGGACAAACTTGATTGATTGAAGATCACGAAGATTGACGGGAATCAAGAAGGAAATTCAATCAATCACATTGATTGATTGAATACGAGATTATAGGATCTCAGATTTCTAGTCTTTTCCAACGGCTAGTTATTTGAGTAATAGTGATAATTCATAATCGGGTTTTTACACGCACATTAAGCTAGCCGATACTTTGTCAAATTTATCACTTACGCTCAAAAACACCATTCATACTTATCCTTTGTAAAGCTTTGTAGAAGCTGTGAGAAGTCAATTGCGCTTGTAGCATTGACAAGTTGTAAGAGAGTAGTACTCTCAAACTGTGTAAGTAAGTGAGTAAGTGAGTTAGTGGAGAGCCCCTCAAGTCCAAGTTGGATTGAGGAGAGTGGATGTAGGACAGTTGGTCCGAACCACTATAAATCCCCTGTGTCTCTTCGTATTTCCTTCTGTTCTTATTTGTGTACATCACATAAAAAACGATTTTCATTAAAAACGTTTCCGCACTATACACAACGCACTATTTTCAAAATTCAGACTACCTCAAGTAGTCTGCTGATTTTCTGAATAAACCAGTAAAATTGAAAAAGGCTTTTGAATCCTTACAAGTCTATTCAACCCCCCCCCCCCTTCTAGACTTGTTCAAGTGTATTCTTCCCTAAAACCTGCCTTTGGGACCAACAATCAGTATGAAATTCTATAGGGTGACCTTCCTGTTGAGCAATTCTTATAATGGAAAGTTTATGTGGCTAATTAATCTTATGGAATCACTCAATCAATAATCAAAGATATGATCTTGGTTAATTATAAGGATAATAGAGAGAATTGTAGAGAGAGAAATTCTTGTGATATATCTTTTGTGTAGGAAATTTCAGATCCTTACAAATGAGAAATTTACAACTATTTATACCATCCTATGAGTGAGGTGACATTATTTTAAGCCACATGGCTTCTGATGGTGACAAGTGTTGGGACAATCTGAGTATTTTGATTAGATCCCAAAACCCCTGATGAATCTGCCTAAGTATAGTTGTTCTGGATCAAATAGTTCAGGATAGTTAGGTTAGGAATTCAGTACAGGAGGAACTTGCTGAAGACTGAAGAATATTGGAGTCGACCCAATTTACTGAAGTCTGAAGTGTAATCCATCCTGAAGGAGTCAGTCAGTCTTGCTGAAGATTGCCTGGTCTGAAGCTGAAGATCGAAGCCTGTTAATCCGTCCTAAAGTCAATCCTGAAGTACCATTGGCTGATGTTTCTACTGAGTACACTAAGCATACTCAGGACAGATCTTAGTCAGTGAAGAGTAAGTGTAATCTATCAGGCTGTGCTGAATGCACTTAAGACCTGACTTATGCCTTGGTTCCGTTTATCTGAACCATGTAAGTCCAAAGCAAAAAGGTTACACATACTGGGCTGAATAATCTATCAGGCTGTGCTAAATACACATAAGACCTGACTCGGGTATTAGTTCAGATCACCTGAACCATGTAAGTCCAAAGCAAAAAGGTTATTTATGCTATGGGACAAGAGACAAAGAGAATGTCAGTAAGACTCCAATAAGACAAACATTCAGACTGAGTTATTAACAAGAGACTCAGAGTATTGAATGTACGAGGAAGGACAAATGTCTGAAAGTCAACTAGCCGTTAGAACGGAAAGCCAATGATCTTTCGACACGTATGTACGGAGTCTACGCAGCATTTAATGCACCATTTAATGCGTCTCAGAGTTGCAGGCGATGGGACAAACTTGCCAGAATAAGCATGGCGATTAGGTCAGACAGTATTTCTAGCCTGCAATCGCCCTAAAATAGGAAAGATTTGATTTGATCTCCTCCAACGGATCTATTTTGAATCTTGCCTATAAATATGGAGAGCCTTGCACCCATTCAAGGCTAACGGGAAATTTCCAAGAGAAAACTCTCAAGAATCCAAGCTCTCAAAGCATACTATAAACAACACTCTGCAATTAAATTTCCCTAGTGTTGTAGTAGGATTCACTCTGTATTTGCTTAGTTCGATAGCTCTAATATTTAGCATTGTTTTGTATTGCTAGAGCTATCTCAGTTGGAAACCAGAATACCAAACCACTCAGGGTGTGAGATTGGTTGGTTAGAAGGACTGGGACTTGTAAAACGCCCAGGGGTCAGTTCCTAAGAGAGGAAGTTGGCTATTCGTGTCCCTTGGCACGTAAAAACCAAGTACCTATCCTCAGGGTTTTGAGGATAGCTTCCTGTTAAATCAGGTCGTGGACATAGGAGTTGGTTATCTCCGAACCACGTTAAAAAGTCCCATGTGTGCTGATTTACTATTCTGTTCAGGATCATAACTGTCATCATAATAAACTGAACATTCTGCATTATTTTTATCTTCAAGACTGAATCAATCATCCTGAATCTTAATACTGTGCACTCAGCCTTAACCACCAGTCTACTAAGCAAGTTCAGAGAAAATGTTTTCAGAAACTAAAACGAGTAGAACCTATGGGCTCACTTTCCGCACGTACTCTAGCTCACTGAGATAGTAGTCCAACTGACCCGCTTCCTAGCAGTCAGTAGGTTTGTTATCTCTACTTTGCTTCCAGGCACTTTACTCACACTCAGTTTATCTGACTCGTTACTGAATTGTCCCTGCTGTCCCTGTGGACCTTCAGCATACTGAGTAATTCAGGAAATCCTGACTGAGAGTGTAAGAGCATTTTTCTGAGTCTTTCAGAAAAATCTGACATTAGTGTATTCCCCCCCCATACACTGATTGTACTCGTTTCGGGACCAACAACAAGTGTCCTCCACTTGTCACCACCTTAAGGACTCGTCCCACTAACTCTAACCCTAACGACCTATGTCTTCCTCTTAGGTTCTTTGGACATCTTGTGTCTTCATTCCTGGGAGCGAAGGGTCGACCAGCTGGGCGAGCAACGTGGCGAGCAGGTGGGCGAGCACCTTTAGGCTTGACCTCGTGGCTTGATGCCTCGCCACCTCTGAGTCAGGTGAGCAAGGTGGCGAGCAACTCGGATATGGCCACGTGGGCTTGTTGCCTTGCCATCCTTGAGTCATCGTGGTGAGCAGCCGGGCGAGCAACATGGCGAGCAACTTGATCTTGGTCTCGTGGGCTTGATGCTTCGTCACATCAGGGCTCGGGAACACAAGTTGGCGAGCACCTCGGCGAGCAAGCTGTGTGATGGCCACGTGGGCTCGTTGCCTTGCCCACCTTGGAATCA
>JAPKLY010002564.1:241-11901 GCA_026898435.1 Prunella vulgaris | reverse complement strand
CTGTGTGATGGCCACGTGGGCTCGTTGCCTTGCCCACCTTGGAATCAGGCGAGCAGCTTAGCGAGCAACCTGTCCTTAAGCCTATTTATACTTTAATCTCTTCTTCAATCATGAAAGTTAATTCCTTTTATCAACATTTGCCCCTCAGTATATGCTTTGATTTGATTTTTCTTTATCAAAGTATATGCTGGATTGATAATTCACCACGTTGACATGTTTACTGTAAGGCGAGCAGCTTGGCGAGCAGTAAGGCGAGTAGCTTTGCTCGACTACATGCTCGGTCTTTATGCTTGTCCTCTCTCTTAATCACTGAAGCGACGTTCCAGAAAATGAGGCGTTTCCTCGGGGCCAATCAATTACTAAAAGGAGCCCCCATTTAAAAACTTTTAAATTTCTTGCAAAATAACCCCTGAACTTTCTTCTTCCTTTTCTTTCGCCCGAATGTATAAATAGGGTTTTCCTACACTATTCATCTTCTTCTTCATTCACTTATTCTCTGAAATTTCCAGCGGCCCAGATCTTTCAGCTTTTTCCGGTGATTTCTTTATTTTTTCATTGTTTCGAGTGACGGCTTAGAGATTCGATCATAGGTAGTTTCTCTTTTTCTCCACTATATTTCTATTTTCTTTTTGCATTATCCTCTTTTATTCCTCATGTTGTTCTTGTTCGCCGGATTCTCTCTTGGGCATAACCGACCAGAATCAAGGTGGCGGAGTTATTAATTCGATAGTTAGCACATTCCTAGGGTCCATCTTCTTTCCTCTTCCTATTTTCCATGTCTTCATCTTCAAGCCGTATAATTTTCCCACCGGAATCTGGGCAAACGATGGATGGAAGAGGGCGGTCCGATTGCCGGCCTTTCATTAGTGCACCTGGCGGGATCCGAACCCGAGTTGGTAGAGGTAGATCGTCCGTTGGAGAGGGGAGGTGAGCAACTCGGCGAGCAGATGGGCGAGCAGCCTGGCGAGCAGGTAGTCGAGCAGCCCACTGCTCGCCCCGATGGTGATGACCAAGAGTATGTGGAAGTACTCTCCAGCAGTGATGATAGTGATGACTCTATCACCGACTGGTTTGAGTCTGTTGGATTCCCGCAACATCATATGCCTGAGAGGTCCATCCCTAAAGGTATCGAGCAGGAGTTCGATTGGAGAGCTTATTATGAATGGTATACCGCTAACTTCCTAACCCCTCCCCGACAATACCGAGAACTTGAGAAAGGTGACCGCACCCCCTTCAAGGCAAACATTGTGGTGAGTGTTATCGATGAGGATGACCTTGACAGCATTCGTAGGGAGTATCACATTCCCTGTGATGTGACGATGTACGCTCCTCGAGAGAAGGAAAGAGCTGATTGTCCTCCGAAAGGTTTAACAGCAATAAACATGCATACTCTTGTTGCTGGTGTGACGTTGCCTCTCCATCCTCTCATCGGCCGTTTCCTAGAGACAACGGGTTTGGCGATCACACAGCTAACACCCAATGCTTGGACGTATCTGATTTCCCTCTGCACGGTCTTTGCCTTGGAGAAGTATAATGACCGCCTGACCCCGCACGAGGTGAACTATACACTCTGCCTCAGCAAGTGCTCCGAAGAAGGTCAAGGTTATTATTACCTCAAGGCGAGGAGTGATATGAGGATCCTTGAAGGACTGCCCAACAGGGTGAAGGACTGGAAGGAGCAGTTCTTCTTTATCGGTAGAGACTGGCGTGCCCCGGATAACAACGAAGGACTTGGGGGACGCATCATGTCCCCTACCGAGTTTGGAGAGTTGCAGCGTAGGACTTGTTAGCATTTTGAATGTCGTCGCTATCGTATCTAACACCTTATTTCTGTGTCGCAGGTCTTACTCCTCAGCATTGGAGAAAGACGAGTTTATCTGAGGAGTTCAAATTCACTTGCATCCTTGTCTGCCGTCGGAACAAGAAAGATAGGACGTTCGAGTACTTGAACAAGCCTAGTTGCCGCCTTGCCTCGGGGTTAATCACTACTCCCCATCACTTACGAGCTCAAGTCGCTCGTCCCGCAGGTATACTTGTTACACGTTTGAACTTTTGATTTATATCTTTGAAAAGTTTCTAACTCTTTTTATATCTTCTTGGTACTTGCAGCTGCTGAGGTTACTATTGCTATTCCTCCATCCTTTCGAGTCCTAAATCAGAGATTTGGAATGGCCCGAACCAAGAGAGACCCCCCATCTGTTGTGTTAGCTGCTTAACAGACAGCCAAAGCGAAGAAAGGGGCGGGTTTCGGTCCCAGCACCCGATCAGCTGCTCCCCCACGAGTTCCACGTACCGATGATCGTCAAGCCCCTAGTGGCTCCCCTAGTGGTGGTAGCCGACGTCTTCACCAGGGTGACGGTTTACGTGTTGAGCGTGAGGAGGAAGCTGCCAAGAGGGCATGGGTTACGAGAGCCTTGGGTTTCAATGGCTCTGGCCGCGTTGAGGCTTCGGAGCCTACACTTTCGGTCTTAGTCGGTACCTCCACTGCCCCCGCACCCATCCGCTCTGTTGGGCAGTTGTCGGATATCTCCATCCTGGGATGGGATCAGGATCGAGCAGCAGGGTATGACTATCGAACTTCTCGCATATTTGTACTTAGAAAAATTTTGAAATTTTTCTAAGTGTTTTCTTGTTTGAACCTTTATGCAGGTATGATCCTTCACGTTATCAGCACCGCAGCCCAGCAGTTCATCAGTTTGCCCTTGCTCGGCCTCCGAAGTCCCTCAACGAGCTTCAAGGTCCCCTTCGGAGAGCTGTTGAGTCTGTCCCCCGCCGTTGGACTCATCCTCAAGAAGCGATTATGCAGCACCAGTCGCTAATTGACAATATTCGCACGGCTATGCATCATTCGAGTGGTGCTCTCATCACTGCTCAATGCACCATCGAGCAAGCCCTAACTTTAGAGAAGTCTTATGCGGTGTTGAACGACACTTTGAGGAAGAAAAAGGACGAGATGAAGAAGAAAATTGCCACTTCTGAGACTAAGGCTAAAGCTTCTCTGGATGCCGAGCAATCGGCCATTGCAAGTGCTGAGAGGTCCCAGACCGAAGCTGATGGTCTTCGGGTTGAGTTGGCAAGTGTGAGGGCCCAACTGGAGGAGGGTCGAGTGGCTCGAGGAAAAGTGGCCGAGTTGGAAAGAGAACTCCAAGCCACTTGGACCCAGCTAGCCGAGCACAAGGCTGCACATACTGAGTGCTACAGTGTTGATGCTGTAGCCGACATTCGAGCCGAATCGTCTGACTTCGGGTTCATTTATGCCTTCGCCGAGAACCTCCGAGCCTACCACTATGCCGTTGGTGAGAAGGAAGACCCTTGGACGGCCCTGAAGAAAGAGTTTATTGACTTCCTCACTGAGCGTCCTCTCAAGGAGGGTTTGGTGGTTGACATCGGTGATCTCGAGGAGATGGGCGTCGACCTTAGTGTCGTGCCTCCCACTCTTAAGATCATTGGTGGAAACTATCCCCCTCTTCAGATTGATGCTGAGGATGATGCAATGGTTGACACCGAGGGTCTATTGCCGATTGTGATTCTTCTAGGTCTCTCCCCCCAGGGTGCCGGCGAGCAGGCCAGCGAGCAGGCGGGCGACCAGGCTGGCGAGCATACCGGCGACCAAGCTGGCGAGCAGTAGGGTGCTTGACCTTCTTTTGCCTTGAACTTTTTTTGTCTTTGGTTTTTACATGTAACTTTTTTGCTTCTTCGCCCTCGAAGGCGCCCCATATGTATTTGAATTCCTTTTGTCATTAATGAACATGCAGTTTCCTTTCTATCGAACTTGTTTGTGTCTTTTGTAACATTTGTGTCTAAGTTATTTATTGCTCGTTTTTTTGTATGGTGTTTTAATTGATTCGTCTTACTTTTCCTTTTGCGGAATCGCGAATTTACACCTTTATTTTCTATCTTTTTCGATGTGGGCTTATTGATTGGTAAGGACTCCCTTTTGTCGGTTATATCAGTAGGGTTAGTCTCAATACCTTGCCTTTATTTTTGACTTGTAAGTATTTTTGAGCTTATAACTTGAGACGTCTTTCGATACACCATCTTGAAAGGAAACATCTTCTTTATTCAACATAATAAGACCTTACAGGCTTGACTTTCTCTAAAACGAACCTGCTTGCCCCTATACATGTTGGGCGAGCAAGGTTTCAAAAGAAATTTTTTACAAGTCTTTATTGGTAGAATTTCTTGAGATGTGCCACGTTCCAGGTGTACGACGAAGGGTTGCCATGCATATCTTCCAAGTCATATGTCCCATTCGGCCAGCTCTTCGTCACTTTGAACGGACCTTCCCATCTTGGACCAAATACTCCTGTAGGAACCGCCAATATCCATCTCATCACCAAGTCGCCAGCCTTGAACCTTCTATCCTTGACCTGTGAGTTGTAATACTTTTTTGCTCATCGTTTGTAGACGACATTTCTAAGCTCCGCCGAAGTTCTTGTCTCTTCAATCAGATCCTTTTCCACACCCATATCGTCTTCGTTTGTTTCTTCATCATACTTGATTATCCTCCATGTCAGATGTTGGACCTCCACCGGGATGACTGCTTCGACTCCAAAAGCCATGGTAAACGGTGTCTCCCAGGTACTTGTTCTATAAGACGTCCTATAGGTCCATAGGACTTCTGGCAGATCATCGGCCCAACTACCCTTTCTTTCCTCCAACCGGATCTTTAGAATGTGTTTCAAGATCTTGTTCACAGCTTCGACTTATCCGTTTGATTGAGGATGATATGGTGTGGAGTAATGTTTCTTGATGTCCCATGATGTGCAAAAATCTCTTAGCTTATTCCCATCAAACTGTCTTCCATTATCTGTGACGATAGACTGTGGCAACCCAAATCTGCATACCAAGTTTTTCCAAATGAAGCTTATCATTTTTTCCTGGGTTATCGTCGTTAAAGCTCCTGCTTCGGCCCACTTGGTGTAATAATCCACGGCCACTACTACAAATTTTACTCCACCTTTTCTAGGAGGGAATGGGCCGATCAAGTCGATACCCCATTTAGCAAATGGCCATGGACTATATACAGATTTTAATTCTTGCGCCGGGGTGTGAATAGTTGGAGCAAACTGTTGGCACTTCAAACATTTTTTAGCATATTTGATAGCATCCTTTCGCAGCATCGGCCAATAGTACCCTTGTCTAATAGTCTTGTTGGCTAGGGCTTGCCCCCCGGCGTGGCCTCCACATATACCTTCTTGGATCTCTTCCAACACTTTTTGACCTTCCTCCGTGGAGAGACATTTGAGTAATGGCAATGAGATCCCCCTTTTGTACAACTGTCCTTCGACCATCGTGTATCTAGCAGCTTGCTTCACAACCCGTTGTGCTTCCCACGGATCTCCCGGCTGCTCTCCACTAGTTAAGTATTTAGCAATGGGTGTACGCCAGTCGTCCATCATTTGTTGGTGGTTCACTATTTGTTGCCCCCTTTTCAACACTTGATTAATATAATCAAATGTTGAAGGATTCGTTAGCTTTGTGACCACCACCTTCGAGATACTTAGTTCTCTGGTGCTTGTAGCTAGACGAGCTAGAGCATCCGCTTATGTGTTCTCTAGCCGGGGGATCTGCTCAATGTATACTTGATCGAACTTGGATATCAGGTGTGCAATGATCCTTTGGTAGATGATCATTTGTCGATCCTTTGCTTCGTATTCACCTCGAACCTGAGATACTATTAGCTGCGAATCCCAGAAAATTTGAAGTCTGGTTGCCCCCACAGCTAATGATAGTCTCAATCCCGCAATAAGTGCTTCGTATTCGGCTTCGTTGTTGGTTGCTAGGAAGTCGAACCTTATTGCTGAGGTGAATACTTGCTTGTCGGGACTCACCAGGACAACACCTGCACCTGCTGCAGAATTTGTTATTGAGCCGTCTACGTAGAGGTGCCATGGGTATATACGTCCCCTCGTCAGATCTTGAGGGTAGGTTAGCTCTACTATGAAGTCTGCTAGAGCCTTCCCTTTGATCGTTGTTCGGGTGCGTAGGTTATACCATATTGGCTGACCTCTGGTGACCATTTTAGCAATCGTCCGGCAGTGTCGGGTCTATGTAAGATTTGCCTTAAGGGGAATGTCGTTAAGACTTCCACCTGGTGGTCGTAGAAGTAGGGCTGGAGCTTCCTTACGCTCATCACCAATGCGTATGCCAACTTTTCCATTGGGGAATATCGCAACTCTGCCTCATGTAACACTTGGCTGACATAGTAGGTTGGCAGGTGTGTTTTGCCCTCCGCACGTACTAAGGCTGAGCTTATGGCCACATCCGATGCTGCTAGGTACAAATATAACTTTTCTCCTGGAACGGGCTTCGATAGGATTTGGGGGTTGCTGAGATAGCTTTTTATATCTTCGAATGCCCTTTGACATGCATCAGTCCAAACATAGTTGTTTTTCCCGGTTCTTTTGCAGATGCCTTTGCCTTTGATGGACTCAAAGAATGGCATGTCCTTATCTCCGGATCTGGATATGAATCTGTTCAATGCTGCGAGACATCCCGTGAGTCTTTGAACAGCTCGTACGTCCTTTGGTGGTCCCATCTCTAAAATGTATTTGACTTGTGAAGGGTTGACTTCAATGCCCTGTTGGCTCACCAGATGCCCCAAGAATTTGCCGGACTGTACCCCAAAACTGCTCTTCTTTGGATTAAGTTTCATGTTATATGTTCTCATGATGTCGAACGCTTGCTTGAGGTGCTTCAAGTGATCTTCCTTTCTGAGGCTCTTTACCACAATGTCATCGACATAGACCTCCATTGTGTCGCCAAGGTGTTGATCGAACATCTTGTTGATAAGTCTTTGGTACGTGGAGCCGGTGTTGATTAACCCGAAGGGCTTCCTCTTCCAACAGAACAAATTTTTATTTGTGTAGAAAGTTGTATGTTCTTGATCATCCGGGTGCATGGCAATCTGATGATAACCTGCAAAGGCATCCATAAAAGTCATTATTTCATGTCCTGCCGTGTTATCCACCAGCTGGTCTATGTGAGGCCATGGGAAGTTATCCTTTGGACACGTGGCGTTGAGGTCTGTGAAGTCTATACAGAGTCTCCACGTTTCGTTCTGCTTCTTGACCAGGACGGGATTTGCCACCCATTGAGGACATAGTACCTCCTTTATAAGCTTATTGTCCAAAAGCTTCTTCACCTCGCCAGTTAATGCTTCATATTTATCAGGTCCATACTTCCTTCTCTTTTGGCGGACGGGCTTCTTTGTGGGGTCAATGTTGAGGCGGTGACAAACATGTTCTACTGGTATACCCGTCATGTCCTCATGTGACCATGTGAACACATCGAGATTGGCCCGAAGGAACTCCTCCATTCTGCTTCTGTAGGGTTCTTCTAACTCTGTCCCAATAAAAGTTCTAAGTCCTTTTTATTGGGATCTACCTGTATGGACCTCAAGTCTTCGACTGGAGTGGCACGTCGTTTTTTGTCCTTCCATCTTGGATCATCGATGGGCCCTTCCAAACGCATATCCATCTCCATCGGGATTGGCTCATAACCCAGCCGAGGCTCAACGTCATCCGACTCACTTGTTTGACCCTCCGATGCTGGTTCCGCATCATCATCCGCTCTGGTTACCGTTGTGGGCACATCACCTCGACCCTCCGCATTATTTTCTGCCTGCCCCTCGGCCTGCTGACCTCGTAAGGGTATATCATCTATCTCCATCTTCTCCAGCGTTTGATCCACTTCCATCATCTCGGTCTAGATGGAGATAGCATCCAAGATGTTAGGTTCATCTAGGGAGTGTCGAGATGCTATGTCTTCATATACCAACACCTGGGTAACAGGCTTCTTCAAAGTCAATAAGCATTCTCGTGCTTTCTTCTGGTCTCCTTTAATTGTACCTGCACCCTTAAGTGTTGGGAATTTAATGCAATAGTAGTAAGTAGAACATGCGGCCTTGAATTCTGAAATGAAAGGGCGGCCGAGGAACCCGTTATAGGAGGATGGTTGATCTACGACTAAGAAATCTAGCAACCTTGTCATCCTCCTTTCCGGGTCCTCAAGCGCTACAAGTTCTACAGACAGTCTTATTACACCTAGTGGGACGGTCACAGCCTCTCCGAATCCCACTATTTTGTGATTACAATCCTCTATATAGGATTCGTAATCTCCTAACTGATCTAGTGTCTTCTTGAACAAGATGTTCGTGTAAGCTCCAGTATCCACTAGCAGTCGGTGCACCCGTGTGTTCATGATATTGGCACTGATAACCAGGGAGTCGTTGTGCGGTGTCAGGATTCCTTCGAGGTCTGCTTGCGAAAAGACCAAGTCCACAGTTGGTTTAGCTGATGCTTTCGATCCGGACCCCGTATCTTGTACTTGATTGACCGCCCGGATCTCCGCCTTCTTTTGTCTTTTGGACGCGGGACGACCATCAATCATTCCCCCAGCTGAGCCAATCTCTTCAAATACGAGGATTTCCCGATTAGGTTCCTGATGTGTCGGCATTGCTGGTGGACCTCTTCGCACTTGCCTATTCGGGGCCCTTTCCATTTCATCTTCATCCTCATCATCCGAATCTGCTTGCCTCGTCTGTCGTTGTCTCTTACTCGGAGCTTTCTTAATGAATTCGGCAAGCTTCCCGTCGTCGT
Organism: Prunella vulgaris; assembly: GCA_026898435.1. Taxonomy (NCBI): domain Eukaryota; kingdom Viridiplantae; phylum Streptophyta; class Magnoliopsida; order Lamiales; family Lamiaceae; genus Prunella; species Prunella vulgaris. The sequence continues at coordinate 3,298 of JAPKLY010002564.1, read as the reverse complement.
AGAACTTCCACAGTTATTTTAAGAGGTCTCGGCACTCACTGGTGAAGTGTCCGATACTCTGATGATAAGCACATAATTTGTTTGGGTTTAACTTGCTTCGATCTTGTCGGATCCTCCGGGGTGCAGCCAACATGTCTTGATCTTTCACAGCTGTGAAGACGTGGTCATTTGTGGTAGTTAGCACCTGGTTTAACTTTTCTTTGTACTCCGCTGTCTCTCCAAATGATTTTAGATTTTTAGGAGCCTTATACCCACTTCCTCCGGGTTTCTTGCCACTCTTCTTCTCGTCAGTTTCCGTGCCCAACTGTCTAGCCATAGCTTCTTGCATTGCCACATATATACCGGCCTTGTGGCGGAACTATGCGTATGTACTAGGACTAGCTAAATGTATCTCTTTCCACAGATCCGTTCCTTTACGCAGACCTGCCATAACCGCAACAATCTTGGTGTCATCACTAACTGACTCTCCCTCCAAAAGGATCCTATCGAATCATTCCAGATATTGCTGGTCCGTCTCTTCCGCCCCTTGCGAGATATTGGCCAGTCGATGTTTCTGTGTCAGGTACGTTCCAAATCCCGAGAAGTGGGATAGGAATTCTCGGGTCAACTGGCTAAACGATTGGATAGATCCGGGTGCTAAGGCTGAGAACCATCTATGTGCACGATCTCCAAGAGTTAAAGGGAAATTCCGGCACTGTATCGCGTCTGACGCCCCCATGGAGATCATGTAGTCAGCATATTTCGAGATATGGACCTTGAGGTCAGACTCTCCTTCGTACAGTACCAGTGATGGAAACTATATCTTCTTTTGGATTGGTGTCATGAGGATGGTTGTAGATAATGGTGAAACCGAGAGGGAAGTGTATGTCTCGACTCTGTCGTTGGTGGCCACTTGTTGTTGCAAGTCCTCCACTGCCTTTTTCAACTTCTCTATCTCCAAGATTGACAACCCCCGAGATGATCCCCCTCCTCGAGGCTGTTCCGGGTGCACCTCATATTGACGTGCTGCCCCCGGCAGTCCCTCACTTCGGGCGACCTCCCGGTGTGGTCGTTAGAGGTTACTTGCAGCATTTGGGCCCAACCTTTCAGATGCCCGTCTCCTTAAACATTCTTGAACGGGCCTACGTTGATGTCTTGCATCTGACTCGCAAGGCTCCTGATGTTGGGAATGCCCGGACCTTCCACTCCCGAAATGTTGACTTGGCTCAACATGCCTATCACCTTGTGATCCTTGATATCTGGGCTGTTCTTCTGTTCGCCCAGCTGGTCGCCCAGTGATTAGGGTCATAATTGTATCTTTTTGCATCTATTTCTATATGGTTTTGATGTGCTTATGTTCATATTTGACCCTAAAATGATATACTTTGTGCATTTAACCCTTTTGTGGCAAGAAAATGTGCTCTGTAGGTGAAAACGAGCAAAAACGAGTAATTCCCGACTATTGGAGAGGAGATGATGAAATTCGAGCCCATAGGGATGTTTCTTGTACTCAAATGAAGACCCTAGGATGCTTGGATGAGTGGTAGGATCGAAGATGAAAAAGTTGAAAATTGCACGTCGGACTTACACTACGTCCGAACGGTCCACAACAGGTGACCGAGCGGTTCCCTTAGGCCTTCCGAGCGGTTTGCTACGGCCCATGGTGAAAATTTCTGCTCCCTCAGGAGGCATGTGCAATGACCGAACTGCTCCAAGCCAATGACCGAGCGGTTCCAAGGCTGTCCGAGCGGCGGTCCGGATTTCCATATTTTCGAGGGCATTCTCGTCCTTTCGCGCGTTTAATGAAGGGCAAATTGGTCTTAGCATTGTGGGCACTATAAATACTCAAGAATCAAATTCTCCAAGGCATCATCTTCATTATTCCAAGTTCTTAGATTAGTTTAGAGAGAGATTAGGTAGTTTCTTAGTGGGTTCTTAGATGATTTTATACTTCTCTCTACAAATACTTTTGATCCATCCATTGGATCTTTAATCCATTTGTTCCATTAGATTAGTCTAGTTATTAGCTTCGATTCTACGGTTTGTTTTATGATTTTGAGCTTTGGATCAAGAGATAGCTTTTCAAGGTTTGATGCTTGTATTTCCATTCATCTACATTTGGTAAGTTTTCCTTTAATTATCTTGTTTTAGCTCTTAATAATGATGATTAGATTAATTGTTGATTTTCATTTCCAATTAGCCATGGGCTAATATTCTTGTTGCATGGTTGTATGAATACTATGGTGAATTTAGTCTCTTGTTAATCCTATGCATGAATTAGTGATCTTGATGGATTAGTTCTCTAATTAAGGATTTGTATGAATGCTTGGGATGTTTAATTGGATTGTATGAGACTATATGTTTAGCCATGATATGAGAATTGAGCTCTAAGAACTTTATGCATGCCAAGTGTTTGATATATTGCTAGTATGACCAATGAGAATTGCATATTAGCCTAGACCTCTTAATTTGAGTGTTGGGAGTTGTAGAGAGATCTAGACACCTAATAGAGCCCTTAGCTTTTGTTGTAGAGAGATCTAGACACTAGTTGGCTTGACTAAGACACCAAGAGACCTTTTGCATGCTAGGATGGATAGGACACTAGAGGAACCATAGTAGGATTACTTCTATGCACACACACCACTCACTTGCTCACTTCTTTGAGGTGATAGTTAGGATTCACTATTTCTTGTTGACTTAGTTGATAGAAACCATGATTGTTTTCTTGCTTTCCTAGCTATTAGCCTTTGTAGACATCCAATACTTGCTTGATATCGCATCGTTTCCCTGTGTTCGATATTTAACCTGGTTAACTTGCCACGACAACAACGACCATGTTCACTTGCGTGGAAATCATACACGATTTTGGCAAACAAAACTTGATTGCCTATTCGGTGTCTACGTGCAAGTGTACACGATCGTTATTGTTGTGGCAAGCTTGACCAAGTTTTAATTATATCGAACACAGGGAGATGGCGGATTGTAAGGTAAGATCATTTTTCTTAATTCGAAAACACAAAGCAAGTAAAGGGGATAAGGTATCTATCGTCTACAAGTGCGTCAAACTAGTAAACTACC
>JAPKLY010002563.1:11915-23820 GCA_026898435.1 Prunella vulgaris | reverse complement strand
CCCCAGAAGAGCACCACAGCTCCGCGACCTCCGCGAGTTGCGGTGACCCAGGAGGACTTGGCCCCCGCTCTGAGGGACCTGGTCAGCAATCCTGACGAGCTCCAACGCACCATCGCGACCTTACAAAGGTTGCAGCAGCGACAGCAGGACGAGCTCGCCCTAGTACCCAGGCGAGCTCCAGCCGCCGAAACCCGGGACCAGACCAGGCCCACTCAGGGCACCCAAACCAGATGGGACTACAGCGTACTCCCCACCGAGCAGGAGGCGAGCTCGGCACAGGCTCGCCAGCGCAGGGAGAGAACCGGTAAGGCCAAAATGGTGGAGGAGGGTCCTGCTCCCTACACTGGAAGGGAGTCCGCCTACACCGGGGCATCTGGCACCCACCAGTCACAATCACAAAGGAGGGAAGTCCTCCAAGGCCGCCTGGGCCCAAGATACGAAGAGAATGAGCGTACGGCGGCCCCAGCTGCGTCCCATGGGGACTCTGATCAGCAGCCACGCAGATCAGCCCACGAAAGGCTGAGGAGACCCGCCACTGACCGACTAGGCCCCCACGGCGGACGCCAATTCCAGCCCGCCACTGAGAGGTCACCCCAGAGTGAGGCACCTCGGGGACGTGCGTCCGCGAGACGCACGACCTTTGAGCACCCTCCGCCGGAGGTGACCCGAGATGACGAGCTGGCCTCACTGAAAAAGGCCGTTGAAATGCTACAAGCACAAGTAGCAGCCAAGTCTGGAGGACCTGACACCACGACTCTCCCCACCTCTCCATTGGCACCTGCCATCCTCCGTGCACCGGTCCAGAAGAAAATTCAATTCCCGGTGATGTCCGCATATGAGGGCGAATCGGACCCGAAAGTCCACCTGGCCAAGTACGCGGACTTCATGATTTCGGTCGGTGCCACCGACTCCACCCAGTGCCGGAACTTCCCGCTGACCCTAGGAGATCGAGCTCACCGCTGGTTCTCTTCACTCGCCCCGGGGTCAATCTGCTCGTTCGGCCAACTCTCGCGGGAATTCCTGGCCCACTTCTCTGGGTTCGGATCCTACCTTACCTAGAAGCACCGACTAGCCAACATCCACCAAGGCGAGAGCGAGACCGACCAGCAGTACCTGGAAAGGTTCGATAAAATCCTGCTGGAAGGCGAGCCGATGAGTGAAGACACCAAGGTCGTCGCAGCGATGGCCAGACTCAGGAGGGGTACCGACCTCTGGAAAGAGATGCACCTCGCATGTCCCAACACTTACAGTGAATTCCGTCACAAGGCGGGGGTGTTTGTGGCTATGCAGGACCAGGTCCTCACTGTCTCCGTTGACCACGTCTTCACTGCTGTCAAAGGCAAGGTCATGCTGGAAGAGCCGAGACGAATCCGCCAGGACCGCACGAAGCTCAATCCCAATAAGTTCTGTGCCTACCATCAGGCCATCGGCCACTTCACCAGCGAGTGCCGAGACCTCCTCAAGCAACTCTGGAAATTTTACGAGGAGGGGAAATTGGCTGAGTTGGTGAAGAAGGCCCCAGCTAAGAGACCGAGGTTCGAGAGGAGGGCTACCTCCGATGACGAGGAGGAGGAAGCAGACCAACCTGGTCCCCATCACAGACGGAGGGCACCTCCCCAACCTCAGCAAAACATGGAGCCTACTCGGGAACTCTTAGTTCTCGAGGAGGAGATCGGAGCCGCCGGAGGTCTCCAGGACGGGGGATCCTCCATGTCCAGGAGAAAGAGGAAGGCCGAAATATGGGCCATAAACCAAGTCCAGGAAGGCAGCTCCGGCCCCAGGTCCATCTCACAGCTTGCTGACGAACTGACATTTTCTTCAGTGGACCTGGAGGGGGTACTGATGCCCCACAACGACTCGTTGGTGATAACCGCCAACATCATGAACGTCCGAGTTCACAGGCTACTTGTGGACACCGGCGCATTCACCAACATTCTCTTCAAATCCACCTTGGATGCCTTAGGTGATTTTGAGTCGTATCTGGAACCTAGCAATGTTAGGATAGTGGGGTTCGGAGAAGCTGTAACCATCCCCCTAGGTAGTGTTAGGTTGAGCGTCCAGCTTGTATCGGCTGAAGACCCCGAAAGGAGACTGACTAGGCTCATAGATTTCCTAGTTGTCGACCAGTAGTCCTCCTACAACGGGTTCCTTGGCCGCCCTTTTATTAATGAATTCAAAGCGGCGTGTTCGACCTACTACTACTGTTTAAAATTCCCAACTCCGAAAGGTGCCGGAACTATAAAAGGTGACCAGAAAAAGGCCCGAGAGTGTTTACTCCAAATCAAAGATGGCCGGGTCAAGAAGTCTATTACACAAGTTCACATCCTCGAAGAGGACGTACAGATTCCTGCAAACGAGCCAAACATCCTAGACGTCATCTCGGTCGAAACTGAGATGATGGAGGTAGGCGATTTGTCAGAAATCAACCAAGGCACTGGACCTGTGCAAGACACACAACTGACACCAATGGAGGACTTGGAAGAAACCCAAGTGTTGAGACCTGCGCAGGGGTCGGTACCTGCGCAGGGACAGCAACCTACTCCCATGGAGGTAGCTGATGAGGCCCAAGGTGGGGGACCTGCGGGAGGTCAAGAACCAACACCAATGGACGTTGACCCAACTCCCCAAGTCACCACACCATCCCAAGCTGACAGACCACCGGAGGTGTTCACAGCTGACTAGCTCGCCCAAGCTGAGAGCCAACCCGATGACCTCGAACCGCGCATAGGCCACGAACCTGCACAGATGTCACAAGGGGAGTGGGACGAGTTCATCAGCGACCCGAGGTGGAAAAGTCAAAAGAGAAAAGCAACCCCCATGGAAGAGTTGACGGCACTCCCGGTGGACCCGGAAAGGGACTTAGAACTTTTCATCGGTTCTGAGTTACCTGAACCGTACCGGTCGAGGATGGAGCTGTTCTTAATGACCAACCTGGACATGTTTGCCTGGTCTCACGAAGACATGACGGGAATCCCATTGGGACATGCTTGCCACAGACTTAACATAGACCCGACAAGGAGACCTGTACGCCAAAAGCGGAGGAAGTATGGACCAGACAAGTACGCAGCTCTAACAGTTGAGGTGGAGAAGTTGTTAGACAACAAGCTCATCAAGGAAGCTTTGTGTCCGCAGTGGGTCGCGAACCCCGTCCTGGTGAAGAAACACAATGGGACGTGGAGACTCTGCATTGACTTCACGGACCTGAACAAAGCATGCCCGAAGGACAACTTCCCACTACCTCACATTGACCAGCTGGTGGACAGCACTGCAGGCCATGAGATGATGACATTCATGGATGCTTTTGTGGGCTATCACCAGATAGCTCTACACCCAGATGACCAGGAACACACGGCGTTCTACACTAACAAGAACATGTATTGCTGGGAAAGGATGCCGTTCGGACTCATCAACGCCGGAGCTACCTACCAAAGATTGGTGAACAAAATGTTCGACCAACACATTGACGAATCCATGGAGGTGTACGTGGACGACATAGTTGTCAAGAGTTTGAGAAAGGAGGACCACCTGGACCACCTGAAACAGACCTTCGACATACTGCGCCACTACAACATGAAGTTGAACCCCAAAAAGACCAGCTTCGGCGTACACTCTGGGAAGTTCCTGGGGCACCTAGTTAGCCAGCGGGGAATTGAGGTCAACCCAACACAGGTCCAATGCATAATCGAGATGGGTATACCCAATTCCGTCCAAAAAATTCAAAGGCTGACAGGGTGCATGGCAGCCCTAAACAGATTCATCTCCAGGTCCGGCGACCGAAATCGTCCATTTTTCGAGGCAATTAAGGTAAACACACGGAGGTACAAAGAGGCGGCCAAGGCCAACAAGCTCCACCTCAAAAACCACTTCGTCTGGACAAATGAATGCCAACGAGCCTTCGAAGATATCAAAACATACCTGGCGGATACACAGGTTCTGTCGAAGCCAATACCTAGAGAGAAGTTGTATCTGTACCTAGCCGCGTCGGAGGTGGCCATCAGCTCCGTCCTGGTCCGAGAAGAGGAAAAAACACACCTACCAGTGTACTAGGTGAGCCAAGTCTTACATGAAGCTGAGTTGCGGTACACCCCAACAGAGAAGCTTTCTTATGCACTGGTGATGAGTGTTAGAAAATTGAGGCCATACTTCTTTGACCATCCGGTAGAGGTGCTGACAACGCTCCCACTGCGTCAAATACTACAGCGCCCAGACACTGCTGGACGCCTGCTGAAATGGTCACTGGAGATTAGCCAATACGGTATAACCTACGCACCCCAAATAGCAATCAAGGGACAAGCACTGGCCGACTTCATCGTCGAGCTAACTTTCCCACAAGATCCGACGAGGGGGCGTATAGCTCCGTGGCATCTCTACGTGGACGGATCATCAACTAGCATGGTAGCAGGCGCCGGCGTGGTCCTGATCAGCCCAGACAGACAAGTCTTCACCTCTGCAATTTGGTTTGACTTTCGAGCAACCAACAATGAGGCGGAGTATGAAGCATTGATAGCAGGACTTAGGCTATCATTAGCTGTGGGGGCAACCAATCTTCAAGTTTTCGGAGATTTCCAGCTAATAATATCCCAAGTCCAGGGGGGGAATATGAGGCAAAAGACCAGCAGATGATGACCTACCAGAAAATAGCCGCGCATCTGACCTCGATGTTTACACAAGTTTACATCAATCAGATACCGCGGCTAGAGAACACACAAGCAGATGCTCTAGCCCGGCTAGCTACTAGCAACGGCGAAGCCGAATTCACAGAGGTTGTGATCACCACACTGAAAAACCCCTCGACGTCCGATTACAAGATAAATCAAACCTCGAGCGGGGAGCAGGAGGACAATGAAGGTGGTGAAGATTGGTGCACTCCAATCCAGAAATACCTAACAGACGGAACAACCCCCGTGGACACCTGGGAAGCTAGCCGGTTAGTAAAGCAAGCTGCCAGATATACACTGCTGGACGGTCAACTCTATAAACGTGGATTCTCTCTACCCCTACTCAAATGCCTAACTAGGAAGCAGGGGTCCGAAGTGTTAGAAGAAATTCACGAAGGGATTTGTGGGAGTCACGCTGGGGGGCAAGCATTGGCATATAAGACGATCAGACAGGGCTACTACTGGCCCACTCTTCGCAAAGATGCCATCAGCTTCGCTCGAAGGTGCCGAAAGTGCCAACTTTTCGCACCTAACATCCACTCCCCAGCCAACCAGGTTAAGTCGGTTTTCAGCCCGTGTCCTTTCGCAAAATGGGGTATCGACTTGATCGGCCCATTTCCTCCTGGCAGAGGCGGTGTAAAGTTTGCTGTCGTAGCAGTAGACTACTACACTAAGTGGGCTGAGGCCGAAGCTCTCACCACCATAACCCAAGAAAGGATGATCGGCTTCATTTGGAAAAACCTGATCTGCAGGTTTGGACTCCTGCAGTCGGTCATCACTGATAATGGAAGGCAGTTCGACGGACAGAAGTTGAGGGACTTCTGCAGTTCATGGAACATCAAGAAGCACTACTCAACTCCGTATCACCCCCAGTCGAACGGCCAAGTCGAGGCGGTGAACAAGATCCTGAAACACATTTTGAAGCTCCGCCTCGAAGAAAAGAGGGGGAGCTGGGCAGACGAACTCCCGGAGGTCCTATGGTCCTATAGAACTTCCTATAGGGCCAGCACCGGGGAGACCCCATTTGCCCTAGCCTTCGGGACCGAAGCCGTAGTCCCGGTAGAAGTCCAGAACAAAACTTGGAAGGTGGTGGGGTATAATGAAGAAAAGAATGATGAAGCCTTGGCAGTAGAAAAAGATCTGATCGAAGAGACCAGAGCTTCGTCAGAAATGAAAAATGCCACCTACAAGCGCAGAGCGGAAAAATATTACAACTCTCAGGTCCGAGACCGAAAGTTCAAGGTCGGAGACCTGGTGTTAAAAAAGAAATTGATGGCCCCACCAGGTGTTTTCGGTTCAAACTGGGAAGGACCATTCTGGGTCACCGCAGCCTGGCCGAACGGTACCTATGATCTAGAAGACGCAGAAGGCAAAGCCTCGTCATACACCTGGAGCTCGGCACATCTAAAAAAGTTCTACCAATAGACTAGAATCCTGTAATAGATTAGTCGAAGGTTTGCATCGGAAATGTCGATGGCAACCGATGTAAATTACACCGCTATGAAAAGTCAGAAAAAATTTAGAAAAATTCCCAAGTGTTTGGACCTGCGCAGCTCTCCCACCAGGCGAGCTGCACCAGGTCGCCCACTGCTCCTGGTAGCTCGCCAAAGCCTAGTTCGCCCACATGTTCAAAAATCCTCAACGCGCAAGGACCAAGGTCCCAAACGTTATAATTAAATAGCTCGAGGGCAAAGGCCAAAGTGCCCAAGGTCGCGAAGGTACCCTCCTTAAAGGGTTGCTAAGCACCTACTGCCATAAGTTAGAAAAATTCGCGAAAAAGACGAAGAAACGTCTAAGGCAAGGTTCATGAAACCCAATGGCCCAACGTGAATCAATCGAAGTGCAGTTCGCCGCCCTAAGTGGTCTAAGACGAACGATTCGTAGTCGTAAGTGACGTAAAACAAACGATTCACTTCTCAAAGTAGAATAAGACGAACAATTATGTACCAGAAAAATAAACAAAAATGAGCTATTTACGAAATTATAACGTAAAGGCGCAAATACATAAAGGAAAAGAGTTGGACAAAAAATGCTCGACTTATATTCAAAAGATACTTAAGAAATTTTCAAGTAAAAAATATACTTGAAAAAATCCTAAGTATGAGTAGCAGTGCTGGCCACAAAGGCCGACCAGCTGGCCGTCTTTGAACTACAAAAAGCTCCTTCTGGGCGAGCTGCATGTGCCCGGCGAGCTGAATCTACTTGAACGAAAAATAAAGCTACAAAAATGGAGCTCCTTCTGGGCGAGCTCCACAACCCGGCGTCCTACTACAAGTTGGAAATTAAAAAAGTCAATCTAAGAAAGCAAAAGACTAAGTCTCGGGGGCATCAGCAGGGGCGGAGACGACCTCGGTGGGGATAGGGGCGACCTGGGCACCAGGAAGGGCAAGTTCGGCCTCTGAAGTGATGTTGCCAGTAAGCCCGCTGGCATCGAACTCGCCCAGGTTTAGCATAGCGTCCCCACAGGCCTCCTGCAGTTGCTCGACAGTGAGGGGAACACGATCTCCCTCGCGAGCGACCTCTCCTGCCTCTCCAAGGTTCAGCTCCAGCACCTCGACTGTCTTGATAATTCGAAAGCGGTCCGGTACAAAGTCAAGAGAAAAGCCGAGCTCAGGTAGGTCACCGATATCCAGCTCGGCGCCATCGGGGAAGGGAACTCGGTCCAGACATGCCTTAAAGTCGCTCACGACTGCCTCCACCTCGTCGTCCCTATGAGCTCGGGCCCACCAGAGAGTCCGCAGAACCTCAGCATAACATTAGACGCATCCTCTGTCAGAGACCTCGGCCTTCACGGCCGCTAGGTCCGGTGAGGAGGAGGCAACACTCCGCAGCTCGACGACCTCGTTAGCCTTTGCCTCCAGCTCGCCCCTTAGCCTCTCGCACTCGGCGTTGGAGCTCTTCACCAGACCCCACTGCAGTGCGAGGTCTTGCTTCGTGATCCCGTGGCTGCCGACCTCCTGGGCGAGCTGGGCGGCGAGCTCCTCTTCCTTAGCCCTTATCCTTGCCTCCGCCTCCTGCTCGAGCTGGGCGAGCTGGCGTTGGACGGTCTCAAGCTGCTGGAGGGCGCTTTGCTCGGCGGCCAGCGACGCCTCGGCCCGTTCCTCGGTGAGCTGCGCCTGTTTTTTTGCTTTGTCGGCAGTCTGCCAATGCCAACATCCGTCTGTTCCTGTCGGAGCGACCCGCCTCCAACTCGGCAACCTGCTCGAGGGCCTTTTGATTGGCGAGCACCAATCTACTCGCATAGTGGCCCGAGAGAAAGAGGTTCTCCCTCAGGTCCTGACTGTTGATGCCCGCCACCAATGGGGTCGTCCAATGCCTAGGCATCTCGCTCACAGCATCCCGGGCTATGCCCGGAGGGAGATTCCGCATCGAAGTGAGAGAGCGAGATCGCTCAAAGGCATGCAGAACCTCGTGGCGGTTCGGGAAGGCGATTGGGGCATAACTGCGAGATCGAAACAGATGAAAACTGTTAGAAAAATAAAAGATTGAAAAGCAATGGAAGTCAATTGGGCGAGCTACTTACTGAGCTCGGTCAGGATCCCAACCCAGTAGAGTGTCATCGGTGGTTTGCACCCCGAATGGAGAAGGCGAAGGGGGCGAACTCCGGATGGGCGTGGCCGCCAGCGGGGCGGTGGATTGGATAGAGCCCCCCTGTCCTGACCTCGCCGAGGTCCTCTCAGCCCGGTCGGACTCCTCGTTAACCAGGCCGGTGTATCTCGCTCTCTTGCGAGCTGGGGGATCCTCCTCGCCAGCTCGGGATCCACCACCACCTTGGGCCCCCCTCTTTCCTCGACCTCACTCGGAGGGGGCAACAACTCGTCCTCCACCTCGCCCGGCCCGGGCGACCTCCGATGCCTTGGACTTTTCAGGAGCCTTGGCATTCTCCTTTTGGGCTCCCGACCCACCTGCCTCGCCCTTTTTGGAGGCGAGCTCTGCCTTCTTGCTCGCCTCCAGCCCGAGCACAGACGGCGGGGCCAGTCTGTTGGGGCGAGGTGGGCCCATCTCGAATCGCTCTTTCACGAGTTGATAAGCCTCGGGGACCTCGGCGATCGGGATGGCAACGAAGCTACCACCTGCACAAAAATTACAAATATCAGCATGATGGGCGAGCTACCCCCCATAGGCGAGCTGCAAAGAGTTGGCCCTGGGAGCTCGGGACCTTGGATGTCAAGGTGGTGCGGTAGTGTAAGGAGCCCGGCGAGCCGCAGGCAATGGTGCGCACACAAATGGGCGACCTGTCTGTCCTTCTCGCTTCTCAAACAGCAGATGGCGCGCACCACGTCGAACTGCTCCGACACTCTAGGCCTGCCCCGGCTGGATTTGTGTCGCTTCGGAACTGCAAAAGGAAAGAAATATAGAATTAGTATATCTAATTCAACCCACGCACACAGAAATAGGCGACCTACTGCTGGCTTCCCCATATCCCTTTGGAGTGGGAATACGATCACCCCGTCCATGATACGTGTTGGAGGCTCACCAGTCGCCGCCTACGAAGAAAAACTGCTTCTTCCATTCACGGACTTTATTGGGCAGGTCCCCAAGAAATTTCTCCCCTGGACGAGCTTTCAGATAATAATACCCCGCGCCATCTTGCGCCCGCTTGGTCACGGCGAAGAGCTCGCCCAGGTCCGCCGAGGTCGTCGCGTTCTCATAACCCTCCAACCCAAAAACAGACAGGGCGGCGAGGAGGTTACTCCATGCATTCGGTGTGAGCTGGGTGATGTCCAGATTATTGTCAGCAAGATACTGGCCAATGATCGGGTGCAGCGGCAAAGTAAGCCCGGCCCTCAAGACATCTACGTTCAAAGCTGTCATCCCCCCAGGAGGTGCGTCGGCCCGCTCATCCTTCATCGGGGCATACATAAAAATATCCAGTGGGATGCGATACTCCCTGCGTATAATAGGCAGGTCGCATTCATCAATAAGGCTCACAACCTCGCCAGCCTTGTACTCAGAAGGGACGACTTCTTCCAAGTCGGCGGGGTCGGCGCGAGGTGCCCGATTTGGGCAAGGAAAGCTCGCCGCGTACTCGGTGACGTACTCATTCCAATCGAATGGGTGAGCCACCTGGGCGGGGACCTGGTACTCAACCAGCTGAGGTTTCGGAAAACCGATGCGGTGGAACCATTCGAGCGTGACCTCCTCCAGCTCGCCACCCTCCTCACCGACCTCAGCAGCGCCCTCCTCAACCTCCTCGGGCCCTTCGTTGCCACTGGTAACTCTTTCTTCTTGGGCGACCTCGCCACCTTCCTCCCACACCTCGCGGTATACAGAACTGGAGGCTCCTTCCTCCGGATCGCTACGTAGCTCGCCGGAGACCTGGCGAGCTGCCGAGATTGCCTCGGAGCTGGAGCCGATCTCTACATACGAAACCCGAGGTGGCTCATCCTCAATTATTGGCCGTTTATCAGGATTCCGGTCCGAAAGAGTCCTACTTGATGAATGTGTCGACATGGTCTCAGGGAAGTTCAAGAGTTTCTTAGTCCACAATCCAATAGTCTGAAAGTCAGGGAAATGCAAAGTTTCTCGGTGGAACCCATGGTCCAAAATTTCGTAATCCCGAAGAAACAACAGAAAAATCAAATAAAAAGATAGAAGAGAAGGGAAAAGAAATCGAATCCTACCTTGAAGAGCCTTCGAAAATCCGTCGAGCACAAGAAAAATCGGTCTTCGGGAAAGCTCTGAGAATTCGAAATGCAAGAAGTGAGGAAATGAATCCATTTCCCCCTATTATAGACGTCGGGGCGAGGTGTGATATTCACAAAGTACAGGGACCTGTTTGTAAGAAATTTGAAAGATGATAGGATGGTGGGCGGGAACTGAGGTCTCAAAAGGCGTGCATGACCCCTGGATTCCCGCACCACGATGACCAAGAATAACCACCTTCACCGAGCTCGCCTGCTAGCTCGGCAGTCGCCCAGGGACAGTTCGCCGAACTTCAAGTTCTCCAGCTCGCCTGTGTCATTTGACGAGGTCATGACACATGCGAGCTGGGGGGCAAATGTTGGACTGACGAACTAGTACCATTCGTATATGAATAATCGTCTAGGTTTGGCAGGTCGTCAGGACCCACCCAGATCCTTAAAGGTGCGGAGCTCGCCCACATGGAGATGACTCACCTGCGTAGCTCGCCCAAGAGGGGTCATCTCTGTCATCCTAGAGCTCGCCCAGAGCTCGCCTTGTATCCCCAGGAAGGCCTCGTCGAGTTCCATCATCGCATAACGTCCGTAAGCCACACAAGGCACTGGAGCTCGCCCCAGAGCTCGCCCGCCTCTGTGCTCGCTCATGAGCTCGCCTGTTAGTCAATAGGACCCCGATGGCGCGCTCTTTTTCCCTCCGTCCGGTTTATCCACAAGGGTGGTTTACGGCGAGGTTTTTAATGAGGCTCATCCAGTCTAAGGCATAGTAGTAGGACGAGGCATGATAGGGGAAGCAGTGTGAGAGATCAAGACGAGAGTAAGGAACCCTCGTCAACACCGGAAGCCACATAGGCTCGTAAGGTGCCGTCTCACACTCACACACCTATAAATAAGACCTCTCTTGTACTATTCACACAATTCTGAAAATCAATACAGTGCCTACTACAATATTTCTCTCTCTAAACTCTCTTCTCTCCCTCCCCAAGAACAAAAAATCATAAGATTATTGTTTGGTAGAATTAATCCGATTTAAAGCCACATAAACAAACATCGATTCATAAATTCTATCAACAATTTGGCGCTAGAAGGAGGGGGGGTTCCTCGAACCTGAAAAATTAAAAATCTCAAGAACGAAAAAGTTAGGGTTTGGTTGAAGGTTTGAAGATTTGAAGGTGTTCTTGATAAAACTCAAGAACACTTGAAGATACACATACACCTTCATCCCTTGAACGAAGAACCCAAATTTCCGGACAAAAACCCGAGTCTTCGGATTTTACGAAATTGGCCCGGAAAAAGTTTTCAAACGCGCGCGTACACACGAATAAACCAAATTTCGGATAATTCGTCACACGCGAGGCTAGAAGAAAACTTGCACAGCTCCACCTAAGATGGACAACCACCGCACCTGCGACCTCCACCACTCCAGCGACCTCCCTCCATCTCGGCGACCTGCAGCAAGCTACCCCCTCCGAAACCCAAAAATGGCTAACACTCGAGCCGCTAAGGGACAGGCCTCCGCCGCTGCGGGAAGGTCTAAAGGGGGTGATCAAAACCAGGACGAGGTGGAGACCTCACGCCCGGTGGTGGAGACCTCACAACCACCTCCCC
>JAPKLY010002563.1:0-11905 GCA_026898435.1 Prunella vulgaris | reverse complement strand
CCCCAGAAGAGCACCACAGCTCCGCGACCTCCGCGAGTTGCGGTGACCCAGGAGGACTTGGCCCCCGCTCTGAGGGACCTGGTCAGCAATCCTGACGAGCTCCAACGCACCATCGCGACCTTACAAAGGTTGCAGCAGCGACAGCAGGACGAGCTCGCCCTAGTACCCAGGCGAGCTCCAGCCGCCGAAACCCGGGACCAGACCAGGCCCACTCAGGGCACCCAAACCAGATGGGACTACAGCGTACTCCCCACCGAGCAGGAGGCGAGCTCGGCACAGGCTCGCCAGCGCAGGGAGAGAACCGGTAAGGCCAAAATGGTGGAGGAGGGTCCTGCTCCCTACACTGGAAGGGAGTCCGCCTACACCGGGGCATCTGGCACCCACCAGTCACAATCACAAAGGAGGGAAGTCCTCCAAGGCCGCCTGGGCCCAAGATACGAAGAGAATGAGCGTACGGCGGCCCCAGCTGCGTCCCATGGGGACTCTGATCAGCAGCCACGCAGATCAGCCCACGAAAGGCTGAGGAGACCCGCCACTGACCGACTAGGCCCCCACGGCGGACGCCAATTCCAGCCCGCCACTGAGAGGTCACCCCAGAGTGAGGCACCTCGGGGACGTGCGTCCGCGAGACGCACGACCTTTGAGCACCCTCCGCCGGAGGTGACCCGAGATGACGAGCTGGCCTCACTGAAAAAGGCCGTTGAAATGCTACAAGCACAAGTAGCAGCCAAGTCTGGAGGACCTGACACCACGACTCTCCCCACCTCTCCATTGGCACCTGCCATCCTCCGTGCACCGGTCCAGAAGAAAATTCAATTCCCGGTGATGTCCGCATATGAGGGCGAATCGGACCCGAAAGTCCACCTGGCCAAGTACGCGGACTTCATGATTTCGGTCGGTGCCACCGACTCCACCCAGTGCCGGAACTTCCCGCTGACCCTAGGAGATCGAGCTCACCGCTGGTTCTCTTCACTCGCCCCGGGGTCAATCTGCTCGTTCGGCCAACTCTCGCGGGAATTCCTGGCCCACTTCTCTGGGTTCGGATCCTACCTTACCTAGAAGCACCGACTAGCCAACATCCACCAAGGCGAGAGCGAGACCGACCAGCAGTACCTGGAAAGGTTCGATAAAATCCTGCTGGAAGGCGAGCCGATGAGTGAAGACACCAAGGTCGTCGCAGCGATGGCCAGACTCAGGAGGGGTACCGACCTCTGGAAAGAGATGCACCTCGCATGTCCCAACACTTACAGTGAATTCCGTCACAAGGCGGGGGTGTTTGTGGCTATGCAGGACCAGGTCCTCACTGTCTCCGTTGACCACGTCTTCACTGCTGTCAAAGGCAAGGTCATGCTGGAAGAGCCGAGACGAATCCGCCAGGACCGCACGAAGCTCAATCCCAATAAGTTCTGTGCCTACCATCAGGCCATCGGCCACTTCACCAGCGAGTGCCGAGACCTCCTCAAGCAACTCTGGAAATTTTACGAGGAGGGGAAATTGGCTGAGTTGGTGAAGAAGGCCCCAGCTAAGAGACCGAGGTTCGAGAGGAGGGCTACCTCCGATGACGAGGAGGAGGAAGCAGACCAACCTGGTCCCCATCACAGACGGAGGGCACCTCCCCAACCTCAGCAAAACATGGAGCCTACTCGGGAACTCTTAGTTCTCGAGGAGGAGATCGGAGCCGCCGGAGGTCTCCAGGACGGGGGATCCTCCATGTCCAGGAGAAAGAGGAAGGCCGAAATATGGGCCATAAACCAAGTCCAGGAAGGCAGCTCCGGCCCCAGGTCCATCTCACAGCTTGCTGACGAACTGACATTTTCTTCAGTGGACCTGGAGGGGGTACTGATGCCCCACAACGACTCGTTGGTGATAACCGCCAACATCATGAACGTCCGAGTTCACAGGCTACTTGTGGACACCGGCGCATTCACCAACATTCTCTTCAAATCCACCTTGGATGCCTTAGGTGATTTTGAGTCGTATCTGGAACCTAGCAATGTTAGGATAGTGGGGTTCGGAGAAGCTGTAACCATCCCCCTAGGTAGTGTTAGGTTGAGCGTCCAGCTTGTATCGGCTGAAGACCCCGAAAGGAGACTGACTAGGCTCATAGATTTCCTAGTTGTCGACCAGTAGTCCTCCTACAACGGGTTCCTTGGCCGCCCTTTTATTAATGAATTCAAAGCGGCGTGTTCGACCTACTACTACTGTTTAAAATTCCCAACTCCGAAAGGTGCCGGAACTATAAAAGGTGACCAGAAAAAGGCCCGAGAGTGTTTACTCCAAATCAAAGATGGCCGGGTCAAGAAGTCTATTACACAAGTTCACATCCTCGAAGAGGACGTACAGATTCCTGCAAACGAGCCAAACATCCTAGACGTCATCTCGGTCGAAACTGAGATGATGGAGGTAGGCGATTTGTCAGAAATCAACCAAGGCACTGGACCTGTGCAAGACACACAACTGACACCAATGGAGGACTTGGAAGAAACCCAAGTGTTGAGACCTGCGCAGGGGTCGGTACCTGCGCAGGGACAGCAACCTACTCCCATGGAGGTAGCTGATGAGGCCCAAGGTGGGGGACCTGCGGGAGGTCAAGAACCAACACCAATGGACGTTGACCCAACTCCCCAAGTCACCACACCATCCCAAGCTGACAGACCACCGGAGGTGTTCACAGCTGACTAGCTCGCCCAAGCTGAGAGCCAACCCGATGACCTCGAACCGCGCATAGGCCACGAACCTGCACAGATGTCACAAGGGGAGTGGGACGAGTTCATCAGCGACCCGAGGTGGAAAAGTCAAAAGAGAAAAGCAACCCCCATGGAAGAGTTGACGGCACTCCCGGTGGACCCGGAAAGGGACTTAGAACTTTTCATCGGTTCTGAGTTACCTGAACCGTACCGGTCGAGGATGGAGCTGTTCTTAATGACCAACCTGGACATGTTTGCCTGGTCTCACGAAGACATGACGGGAATCCCATTGGGACATGCTTGCCACAGACTTAACATAGACCCGACAAGGAGACCTGTACGCCAAAAGCGGAGGAAGTATGGACCAGACAAGTACGCAGCTCTAACAGTTGAGGTGGAGAAGTTGTTAGACAACAAGCTCATCAAGGAAGCTTTGTGTCCGCAGTGGGTCGCGAACCCCGTCCTGGTGAAGAAACACAATGGGACGTGGAGACTCTGCATTGACTTCACGGACCTGAACAAAGCATGCCCGAAGGACAACTTCCCACTACCTCACATTGACCAGCTGGTGGACAGCACTGCAGGCCATGAGATGATGACATTCATGGATGCTTTTGTGGGCTATCACCAGATAGCTCTACACCCAGATGACCAGGAACACACGGCGTTCTACACTAACAAGAACATGTATTGCTGGGAAAGGATGCCGTTCGGACTCATCAACGCCGGAGCTACCTACCAAAGATTGGTGAACAAAATGTTCGACCAACACATTGACGAATCCATGGAGGTGTACGTGGACGACATAGTTGTCAAGAGTTTGAGAAAGGAGGACCACCTGGACCACCTGAAACAGACCTTCGACATACTGCGCCACTACAACATGAAGTTGAACCCCAAAAAGACCAGCTTCGGCGTACACTCTGGGAAGTTCCTGGGGCACCTAGTTAGCCAGCGGGGAATTGAGGTCAACCCAACACAGGTCCAATGCATAATCGAGATGGGTATACCCAATTCCGTCCAAAAAATTCAAAGGCTGACAGGGTGCATGGCAGCCCTAAACAGATTCATCTCCAGGTCCGGCGACCGAAATCGTCCATTTTTCGAGGCAATTAAGGTAAACACACGGAGGTACAAAGAGGCGGCCAAGGCCAACAAGCTCCACCTCAAAAACCACTTCGTCTGGACAAATGAATGCCAACGAGCCTTCGAAGATATCAAAACATACCTGGCGGATACACAGGTTCTGTCGAAGCCAATACCTAGAGAGAAGTTGTATCTGTACCTAGCCGCGTCGGAGGTGGCCATCAGCTCCGTCCTGGTCCGAGAAGAGGAAAAAACACACCTACCAGTGTACTAGGTGAGCCAAGTCTTACATGAAGCTGAGTTGCGGTACACCCCAACAGAGAAGCTTTCTTATGCACTGGTGATGAGTGTTAGAAAATTGAGGCCATACTTCTTTGACCATCCGGTAGAGGTGCTGACAACGCTCCCACTGCGTCAAATACTACAGCGCCCAGACACTGCTGGACGCCTGCTGAAATGGTCACTGGAGATTAGCCAATACGGTATAACCTACGCACCCCAAATAGCAATCAAGGGACAAGCACTGGCCGACTTCATCGTCGAGCTAACTTTCCCACAAGATCCGACGAGGGGGCGTATAGCTCCGTGGCATCTCTACGTGGACGGATCATCAACTAGCATGGTAGCAGGCGCCGGCGTGGTCCTGATCAGCCCAGACAGACAAGTCTTCACCTCTGCAATTTGGTTTGACTTTCGAGCAACCAACAATGAGGCGGAGTATGAAGCATTGATAGCAGGACTTAGGCTATCATTAGCTGTGGGGGCAACCAATCTTCAAGTTTTCGGAGATTTCCAGCTAATAATATCCCAAGTCCAGGGGGGGAATATGAGGCAAAAGACCAGCAGATGATGACCTACCAGAAAATAGCCGCGCATCTGACCTCGATGTTTACACAAGTTTACATCAATCAGATACCGCGGCTAGAGAACACACAAGCAGATGCTCTAGCCCGGCTAGCTACTAGCAACGGCGAAGCCGAATTCACAGAGGTTGTGATCACCACACTGAAAAACCCCTCGACGTCCGATTACAAGATAAATCAAACCTCGAGCGGGGAGCAGGAGGACAATGAAGGTGGTGAAGATTGGTGCACTCCAATCCAGAAATACCTAACAGACGGAACAACCCCCGTGGACACCTGGGAAGCTAGCCGGTTAGTAAAGCAAGCTGCCAGATATACACTGCTGGACGGTCAACTCTATAAACGTGGATTCTCTCTACCCCTACTCAAATGCCTAACTAGGAAGCAGGGGTCCGAAGTGTTAGAAGAAATTCACGAAGGGATTTGTGGGAGTCACGCTGGGGGGCAAGCATTGGCATATAAGACGATCAGACAGGGCTACTACTGGCCCACTCTTCGCAAAGATGCCATCAGCTTCGCTCGAAGGTGCCGAAAGTGCCAACTTTTCGCACCTAACATCCACTCCCCAGCCAACCAGGTTAAGTCGGTTTTCAGCCCGTGTCCTTTCGCAAAATGGGGTATCGACTTGATCGGCCCATTTCCTCCTGGCAGAGGCGGTGTAAAGTTTGCTGTCGTAGCAGTAGACTACTACACTAAGTGGGCTGAGGCCGAAGCTCTCACCACCATAACCCAAGAAAGGATGATCGGCTTCATTTGGAAAAACCTGATCTGCAGGTTTGGACTCCTGCAGTCGGTCATCACTGATAATGGAAGGCAGTTCGACGGACAGAAGTTGAGGGACTTCTGCAGTTCATGGAACATCAAGAAGCACTACTCAACTCCGTATCACCCCCAGTCGAACGGCCAAGTCGAGGCGGTGAACAAGATCCTGAAACACATTTTGAAGCTCCGCCTCGAAGAAAAGAGGGGGAGCTGGGCAGACGAACTCCCGGAGGTCCTATGGTCCTATAGAACTTCCTATAGGGCCAGCACCGGGGAGACCCCATTTGCCCTAGCCTTCGGGACCGAAGCCGTAGTCCCGGTAGAAGTCCAGAACAAAACTTGGAAGGTGGTGGGGTATAATGAAGAAAAGAATGATGAAGCCTTGGCAGTAGAAAAAGATCTGATCGAAGAGACCAGAGCTTCGTCAGAAATGAAAAATGCCACCTACAAGCGCAGAGCGGAAAAATATTACAACTCTCAGGTCCGAGACCGAAAGTTCAAGGTCGGAGACCTGGTGTTAAAAAAGAAATTGATGGCCCCACCAGGTGTTTTCGGTTCAAACTGGGAAGGACCATTCTGGGTCACCGCAGCCTGGCCGAACGGTACCTATGATCTAGAAGACGCAGAAGGCAAAGCCTCGTCATACACCTGGAGCTCGGCACATCTAAAAAAGTTCTACCAATAGACTAGAATCCTGTAATAGATTAGTCGAAGGTTTGCATCGGAAATGTCGATGGCAACCGATGTAAATTACACCGCTATGAAAAGTCAGAAAAAATTTAGAAAAATTCCCAAGTGTTTGGACCTGCGCAGCTCTCCCACCAGGCGAGCTGCACCAGGTCGCCCACTGCTCCTGGTAGCTCGCCAAAGCCTAGTTCGCCCACATGTTCAAAAATCCTCAACGCGCAAGGACCAAGGTCCCAAACGTTATAATTAAATAGCTCGAGGGCAAAGGCCAAAGTGCCCAAGGTCGCGAAGGTACCCTCCTTAAAGGGTTGCTAAGCACCTACTGCCATAAGTTAGAAAAATTCGCGAAAAAGACGAAGAAACGTCTAAGGCAAGGTTCATGAAACCCAATGGCCCAACGTGAATCAATCGAAGTGCAGTTCGCCGCCCTAAGTGGTCTAAGACGAACGATTCGTAGTCGTAAGTGACGTAAAACAAACGATTCACTTCTCAAAGTAGAATAAGACGAACAATTATGTACCAGAAAAATAAACAAAAATGAGCTATTTACGAAATTATAACGTAAAGGCGCAAATACATAAAGGAAAAGAGTTGGACAAAAAATGCTCGACTTATATTCAAAAGATACTTAAGAAATTTTCAAGTAAAAAATATACTTGAAAAAATCCTAAGTATGAGTAGCAGTGCTGGCCACAAAGGCCGACCAGCTGGCCGTCTTTGAACTACAAAAAGCTCCTTCTGGGCGAGCTGCATGTGCCCGGCGAGCTGAATCTACTTGAACGAAAAATAAAGCTACAAAAATGGAGCTCCTTCTGGGCGAGCTCCACAACCCGGCGTCCTACTACAAGTTGGAAATTAAAAAAGTCAATCTAAGAAAGCAAAAGACTAAGTCTCGGGGGCATCAGCAGGGGCGGAGACGACCTCGGTGGGGATAGGGGCGACCTGGGCACCAGGAAGGGCAAGTTCGGCCTCTGAAGTGATGTTGCCAGTAAGCCCGCTGGCATCGAACTCGCCCAGGTTTAGCATAGCGTCCCCACAGGCCTCCTGCAGTTGCTCGACAGTGAGGGGAACACGATCTCCCTCGCGAGCGACCTCTCCTGCCTCTCCAAGGTTCAGCTCCAGCACCTCGACTGTCTTGATAATTCGAAAGCGGTCCGGTACAAAGTCAAGAGAAAAGCCGAGCTCAGGTAGGTCACCGATATCCAGCTCGGCGCCATCGGGGAAGGGAACTCGGTCCAGACATGCCTTAAAGTCGCTCACGACTGCCTCCACCTCGTCGTCCCTATGAGCTCGGGCCCACCAGAGAGTCCGCAGAACCTCAGCATAACATTAGACGCATCCTCTGTCAGAGACCTCGGCCTTCACGGCCGCTAGGTCCGGTGAGGAGGAGGCAACACTCCGCAGCTCGACGACCTCGTTAGCCTTTGCCTCCAGCTCGCCCCTTAGCCTCTCGCACTCGGCGTTGGAGCTCTTCACCAGACCCCACTGCAGTGCGAGGTCTTGCTTCGTGATCCCGTGGCTGCCGACCTCCTGGGCGAGCTGGGCGGCGAGCTCCTCTTCCTTAGCCCTTATCCTTGCCTCCGCCTCCTGCTCGAGCTGGGCGAGCTGGCGTTGGACGGTCTCAAGCTGCTGGAGGGCGCTTTGCTCGGCGGCCAGCGACGCCTCGGCCCGTTCCTCGGTGAGCTGCGCCTGTTTTTTTGCTTTGTCGGCAGTCTGCCAATGCCAACATCCGTCTGTTCCTGTCGGAGCGACCCGCCTCCAACTCGGCAACCTGCTCGAGGGCCTTTTGATTGGCGAGCACCAATCTACTCGCATAGTGGCCCGAGAGAAAGAGGTTCTCCCTCAGGTCCTGACTGTTGATGCCCGCCACCAATGGGGTCGTCCAATGCCTAGGCATCTCGCTCACAGCATCCCGGGCTATGCCCGGAGGGAGATTCCGCATCGAAGTGAGAGAGCGAGATCGCTCAAAGGCATGCAGAACCTCGTGGCGGTTCGGGAAGGCGATTGGGGCATAACTGCGAGATCGAAACAGATGAAAACTGTTAGAAAAATAAAAGATTGAAAAGCAATGGAAGTCAATTGGGCGAGCTACTTACTGAGCTCGGTCAGGATCCCAACCCAGTAGAGTGTCATCGGTGGTTTGCACCCCGAATGGAGAAGGCGAAGGGGGCGAACTCCGGATGGGCGTGGCCGCCAGCGGGGCGGTGGATTGGATAGAGCCCCCCTGTCCTGACCTCGCCGAGGTCCTCTCAGCCCGGTCGGACTCCTCGTTAACCAGGCCGGTGTATCTCGCTCTCTTGCGAGCTGGGGGATCCTCCTCGCCAGCTCGGGATCCACCACCACCTTGGGCCCCCCTCTTTCCTCGACCTCACTCGGAGGGGGCAACAACTCGTCCTCCACCTCGCCCGGCCCGGGCGACCTCCGATGCCTTGGACTTTTCAGGAGCCTTGGCATTCTCCTTTTGGGCTCCCGACCCACCTGCCTCGCCCTTTTTGGAGGCGAGCTCTGCCTTCTTGCTCGCCTCCAGCCCGAGCACAGACGGCGGGGCCAGTCTGTTGGGGCGAGGTGGGCCCATCTCGAATCGCTCTTTCACGAGTTGATAAGCCTCGGGGACCTCGGCGATCGGGATGGCAACGAAGCTACCACCTGCACAAAAATTACAAATATCAGCATGATGGGCGAGCTACCCCCCATAGGCGAGCTGCAAAGAGTTGGCCCTGGGAGCTCGGGACCTTGGATGTCAAGGTGGTGCGGTAGTGTAAGGAGCCCGGCGAGCCGCAGGCAATGGTGCGCACACAAATGGGCGACCTGTCTGTCCTTCTCGCTTCTCAAACAGCAGATGGCGCGCACCACGTCGAACTGCTCCGACACTCTAGGCCTGCCCCGGCTGGATTTGTGTCGCTTCGGAACTGCAAAAGGAAAGAAATATAGAATTAGTATATCTAATTCAACCCACGCACACAGAAATAGGCGACCTACTGCTGGCTTCCCCATATCCCTTTGGAGTGGGAATACGATCACCCCGTCCATGATACGTGTTGGAGGCTCACCAGTCGCCGCCTACGAAGAAAAACTGCTTCTTCCATTCACGGACTTTATTGGGCAGGTCCCCAAGAAATTTCTCCCCTGGACGAGCTTTCAGATAATAATACCCCGCGCCATCTTGCGCCCGCTTGGTCACGGCGAAGAGCTCGCCCAGGTCCGCCGAGGTCGTCGCGTTCTCATAACCCTCCAACCCAAAAACAGACAGGGCGGCGAGGAGGTTACTCCATGCATTCGGTGTGAGCTGGGTGATGTCCAGATTATTGTCAGCAAGATACTGGCCAATGATCGGGTGCAGCGGCAAAGTAAGCCCGGCCCTCAAGACATCTACGTTCAAAGCTGTCATCCCCCCAGGAGGTGCGTCGGCCCGCTCATCCTTCATCGGGGCATACATAAAAATATCCAGTGGGATGCGATACTCCCTGCGTATAATAGGCAGGTCGCATTCATCAATAAGGCTCACAACCTCGCCAGCCTTGTACTCAGAAGGGACGACTTCTTCCAAGTCGGCGGGGTCGGCGCGAGGTGCCCGATTTGGGCAAGGAAAGCTCGCCGCGTACTCGGTGACGTACTCATTCCAATCGAATGGGTGAGCCACCTGGGCGGGGACCTGGTACTCAACCAGCTGAGGTTTCGGAAAACCGATGCGGTGGAACCATTCGAGCGTGACCTCCTCCAGCTCGCCACCCTCCTCACCGACCTCAGCAGCGCCCTCCTCAACCTCCTCGGGCCCTTCGTTGCCACTGGTAACTCTTTCTTCTTGGGCGACCTCGCCACCTTCCTCCCACACCTCGCGGTATACAGAACTGGAGGCTCCTTCCTCCGGATCGCTACGTAGCTCGCCGGAGACCTGGCGAGCTGCCGAGATTGCCTCGGAGCTGGAGCCGATCTCTACATACGAAACCCGAGGTGGCTCATCCTCAATTATTGGCCGTTTATCAGGATTCCGGTCCGAAAGAGTCCTACTTGATGAATGTGTCGACATGGTCTCAGGGAAGTTCAAGAGTTTCTTAGTCCACAATCCAATAGTCTGAAAGTCAGGGAAATGCAAAGTTTCTCGGTGGAACCCATGGTCCAAAATTTCGTAATCCCGAAGAAACAACAGAAAAATCAAATAAAAAGATAGAAGAGAAGGGAAAAGAAATCGAATCCTACCTTGAAGAGCCTTCGAAAATCCGTCGAGCACAAGAAAAATCGGTCTTCGGGAAAGCTCTGAGAATTCGAAATGCAAGAAGTGAGGAAATGAATCCATTTCCCCCTATTATAGACGTCGGGGCGAGGTGTGATATTCACAAAGTACAGGGACCTGTTTGTAAGAAATTTGAAAGATGATAGGATGGTGGGCGGGAACTGAGGTCTCAAAAGGCGTGCATGACCCCTGGATTCCCGCACCACGATGACCAAGAATAACCACCTTCACCGAGCTCGCCTGCTAGCTCGGCAGTCGCCCAGGGACAGTTCGCCGAACTTCAAGTTCTCCAGCTCGCCTGTGTCATTTGACGAGGTCATGACACATGCGAGCTGGGGGGCAAATGTTGGACTGACGAACTAGTACCATTCGTATATGAATAATCGTCTAGGTTTGGCAGGTCGTCAGGACCCACCCAGATCCTTAAAGGTGCGGAGCTCGCCCACATGGAGATGACTCACCTGCGTAGCTCGCCCAAGAGGGGTCATCTCTGTCATCCTAGAGCTCGCCCAGAGCTCGCCTTGTATCCCCAGGAAGGCCTCGTCGAGTTCCATCATCGCATAACGTCCGTAAGCCACACAAGGCACTGGAGCTCGCCCCAGAGCTCGCCCGCCTCTGTGCTCGCTCATGAGCTCGCCTGTTAGTCAATAGGACCCCGATGGCGCGCTCTTTTTCCCTCCGTCCGGTTTATCCACAAGGGTGGTTTACGGCGAGGTTTTTAATGAGGCTCATCCAGTCTAAGGCATAGTAGTAGGACGAGGCATGATAGGGGAAGCAGTGTGAGAGATCAAGACGAGAGTAAGGAACCCTCGTCAACACCGGAAGCCACATAGGCTCGTAAGGTGCCGTCTCACACTCACACACCTATAAATAAGACCTCTCTTGTACTATTCACACAATTCTGAAAATCAATACAGTGCCTACTACAATATTTCTCTCTCTAAACTCTCTTCTCTCCCTCCCCAAGAACAAAAAATCATAAGATTATTGTTTGGTAGAATTAATCCGATTTAAAGCCACATAAACAAACATCGATTCATAAATTCTATCAACAATTTGGCGCTAGAAGGAGGGGGGGTTCCTCGAACCTGAAAAATTAAAAATCTCAAGAACGAAAAAGTTAGGGTTTGGTTGAAGGTTTGAAGATTTGAAGGTGTTCTTGATAAAACTCAAGAACACTTGAAGATACACATACACCTTCATCCCTTGAACGAAGAACCCAAATTTCCGGACAAAAACCCGAGTCTTCGGATTTTACGAAATTGGCCCGGAAAAAGTTTTCAAACGCGCGCGTACACACGAATAAACCAAATTTCGGATAATTCGTCACACGCGAGGCTAGAAGAAAACTTGCACAGCTCCACCTAAGATGGACAACCACCGCACCTGCGACCTCCACCACTCCAGCGACCTCCCTCCATCTCGGCGACCTGCAGCAAGCTACCCCCTCCGAAACCCAAAAATGGCTAACACTCGAGCCGCTAAGGGACAGGCCTCCGCCGCTGCGGGAAGGTCTAAAGGGGGTGATCAAAACCAGGACGAGGTGGAGACCTCACGCCCGGTGGTGGAGACCTCACAACCACCTCCCC
>JAPKLY010002562.1:0-16024 GCA_026898435.1 Prunella vulgaris | reverse complement strand
ATTTGAGTATTTGAGAATTAAGATTAAGTTCTTGATAATTTATTTTGGGCTTTAGTATGTGAATTAAAAGTTAGAGAGCCAAATTAAGATATGATCCAATTAAGTATTTAATTTAAGGATTTAGAGGATTTAAGTTGATTGATTATTAAGTGTTATAATTCAAATTGGATTGAGAAAATTAGGATTTATTAAGTACCAATTTATTAAAGGTATAGAAGTAAATTTAGTGAGTTTGATATTTTAGAGATTATAATGAATTTATGTGGGATCTTGACTTTATTATAAGAATAAAGATTAGGATCAAGAAATTAGGAATGAATCTTTTGGGATTAGATTTTATTATGAGGATTTAAATTAAGAAGAGGAATACTTTTAGGAGAGAGGAAATTCGAAGTTTGTTACAAGAATGAGGGTAATTTTGGAAGATCAAGATTTAGAGTTAGTTAGAGTCCTTATTATTTTATTAGGAGATATACAATATTATTTTATGAGGAATTTTCAAAATTAGCACTTAGGATTTAATTATTATAAAGTCTTGAGGTTGTTAGATTTATTATATTGGAGATATTAGAAAGATTACCAAGATTTCCCAAAAATGTTCCAAGATATGTTATGCCATATTTTTCACATCTTCATTTTCGGCCAAGATACCATATCTAAGCCATATTTTCGGCCAAGATACTTTACCAAGCCCAAAATTCGTCCATCATCACCATATATTCACCAAGATCTTATTCAAGCCCTATATCTTTTCCATCCTATAAATATAGGACCCTTATTGGCTGCCAATTCTCACATACACATATTCATAATTTTTGAAAGTATTGAGAGGGTAAGTAAGATATTATTTTCGAGAGTTCATAGAGAGAGAGTTGAGAGTTTTCGAGACTTGCTTAAGGAAGAGAAAGTTGGAGGATCAATTCCAGAAGTTTAGAAAGCCGAACGTACACACACAAATCGTTTCCTTTTCAAAGAAGTCAAGGTGAGGGAATTAACGGTGAAAAGTAGTAACATACAGGTTCAGTTTATAAATTTTTGTTAATGTGTTTTGTTATTTTACATGCTTTATGAGGTGATACTAGTCATAAAGTGACTACGTATCTAAATTTTTATGAGGGATGATAGCCGTAAAGTGGCTATGCATCAAAAGCCGTAAAGTGACTATGTATCAATTGCCGTAAAGTGGCAAAAGTAAAAGGGATAATAGCCGTAAAGTGGCTATGCATCAAAAGCCGTAAAGTGGCTATGTATCAATTGCCGTAAAGTGGCAAAAGTAAAAGGGACGACAACCATAAAGTGGCTATGCATCAAAAGCCGTAAAGTGGCTATGTATCAATTGTCGTAAAGTGGCAAAAGTAAAAGGGATGATAGCCGTAAAGTGGCTATGCATCAAAAGCCGTAAAGTGGCTATGTATCAATTGCCGTAAAGTGGCAAAAGTAAAAGGGATAATAGCCGTAAAGTGGCTATGCATCAAAAGCCGTAAAGTGGCTATGTAACAATTGTCGTAAAGTGGCAAAAGTAAAAGATTATGTTGAGTAAAGTGCGTGATGGCAAGCGATGGAGGCGGTGCATGAGAGGCAAGAATTAATAAGATAATGGACAAGAATTAAATTGCAAGTTATTTGGTTGATTGTTTTACAAGATTTTGTTTTAAGTTATGATACTTCTTGATTTTCTTGAGGAGATTGATTGCATGCTTATGAATTTATTTAGTACATGAACACGTAATTAATTAAATTAGGTTTTCTTTGAGTTACATGAATTTTATTGGATTTCCTTATGTGAAATTATGTGAGATAATTTAGGAATTGTATGAAATTATTAAATATAAGTTTTAGTATTTTTGTATGTGTAGGATTTGATGTGTTTCTGTCTTCCAGTAAGTTTTAAGGGATTTTACGATTTCGTGATTCAAAGTTTTCGTAAATTATATTTGATATTCGGTTACAGTTTTTAATTAGCTTTCCAATTCATCTCAAATCGCATGATTTGGAGATATACCGAATTAGTTATGTTTTTTTGAAAAATATGTGGCAGTTTGTTGAGATTTCTGAATCTCGCGAATTTTTGATAAAATTCAGATACGGGTAAAATTCGGTAAAAATCATAGATGGATAATAGAGGTAGTCAGTAACCTAAATGAATTTTTATGGAATTTTCCCAGTAGTTTAAGTATTTTAGAATGATTTATTTCGTCGATGACGCACTGCTGAAATTATGCTGAAAGTATGAAATCTCTAGGAGTTTGTGAAATTGTGAGTTTTAATTTATGACCTATGAATTAGATTTATGTGAGATTGCATGATTAATTAGATTTTATTATTTGAAGGCATGTATATTATGTTTAGGATTTTATTGTTTAAATTTATGAAGGTATTTTTTATTTTAGTCCCAAAGGTTTTTAAAAAGAAAAGAAAATTTTATTCCAAGCATGTTAGTTCATGCTCTAAAAGATATTTTTCCAAATATTAAAAATAAGTGAGACTTCCGCTGTTTATGAAAATTGGGGCGTGACAGATGTTGCTTAAGACCGTATAAAGCATTTTTCAATTTAAACACATGGTTAGGGTACTCTAGATTTTCAAACCCTTTAGGTTATTCAACATAAGCTTCATCAACAATAATTCTATTTAAAAATACAGCTTTGACATCCATTTGATGCAATTTAATATCAATGAAACTTGCAATTGCATGTAATAGTCTTATAGACTCAATTCTAGCTACTGGTGCAGAAGTTTCATCGAAATCAATACCTTCAACTTGAGTATAGCATTGTGCAACTAGTCTAGCTTGTTTCTAACAATGTTGCCAGATTCATCAGTTTTGTTCTTAAAAATCCACTTAGTTCCTATAACATTAACATTTTCAGGCCTAGAACCTAATGTCCAAATATCATAATGTTAAAACTAATTTAACTCTTCATGCATGACATTTACAAAATTTCATCTTTTAAAGATTCAACAACATTTTTAAGTTTAACTAAAGAATGATAGCATTCATGATTCAAAATATTACACTTAGATGACATGCATATAGATCTTACCACATTACTTACACTCATCTTCCCTCTTGTCTAAACGCCGGAGTATTGTTCTCCAATGATCTTATTTGATGGATGATTTTTCAACATACGTGAAGAAGGGGTTTTATCTAAAACTTTAGAATACTCTATAGGTTCTGACAAATGTTAGCACATTTAGAGTAACATTCTTCCTTGATCAGAGTCAATAGATTTCGTTGGAACCAAACATTTTCTTCATATATAAATTGTTCCTCCAAGACTTAAATCATCATCAAATGCAACATTAACAGATTCTTGCACAGAACCAATCCTTAAATTGTAGATTCTATAAGCTTTACTATTTCTAGAATAGCATAAGAAAAATCATTTATCACTGTTTGAATCAAATTTGTGCAATTGATCCCTATCATTTAAGATGTAACAAACACAACCAAAAATATGAAAGTATTTCAAATTTAGCTTTCTATTGTTAAGGATCACATAGGGAGTAAATTTGAAATTTGTCCTAAGATAGACTCTATTTGAAATATGACATGCAGTGTTTAAAGCTTCAGCCCAAAATCTCTTTGATAAACGTTTGTATAAAAGCATAACATTTCTTGTAAAGTCCTTTTACAGTAAAAAATATGTCATTTCTTGTAAAGTCCAAAATATGTCTGTTGGTAGAATTCGTTAATGGAAGATTAATAGTTGTTTATGTGCTTAAATCTACCAAACAATAACAAAGATTTAATAATCTTGTTCTTAAGGATTGAATATAACAGTGGGGACGTTAGTTCGAAGTCTAAATATAATGGACATGCGTACATGAAAACATACCGTACATACATATTGAATACGACTTAACGCATTTGTTGATACTACAAGGTTACCCTTTAGTATCTGTGATTCTGTTGACACTACAAGAGTTTTCACCCTTTAGTATCCGTGATTATGTTGGTACTAAAAGCACCCATTCTTCTTAGCATATAAACATATAAACACATCAACAAAACATTTAAAAATCGAACTAATAAATACCACTTTTTCACCATGAATCCCCACCTTTGATTTCTTTGAAAATAAGAGATGTGTGTACGTTCGGCTTTCTAATCCTTGAATTGATCCTCCAACTTTCTCTTCCTCAAGTAGAATCTCGAAACCTCTCAACTCTTACTCTAAGAACTCTCGAAAATAATATATTACTTACTCTCTCAATACTTTCAAAAATTATGAATATGTGTATGTGAGAATTGGCAACCAATAAGGGTCCTATATTTATAGGATGGAAAAGATATAGGGCTTGAATAAGATCTTGGTGAATATATGGTGATGATGGACGAATTTTGGGCTTGGTAAAGTATCTTGGCTGAAAATATAGCTTAGATATGGTATCTTGGCCGAAAATGAAGATGTGAAAAATATGGCATAACATATCTTGGAACATTCTTGAGAAATCTTGGTAATCTTTCTAATATCTCCAATATAATAAATCTAACAACCTCAAGACTTCATAATAATTAAATCCTAAGTGCTAATTTCGAAAATTCCTCATAAAATAATATTGTATCTCTCATAATAAAATAATAAGGACTCTAACTAACTCTAAACCTTGATCTTCCAAAATTACCCTCATTCTTGTAACAAACTTCGAATTTCCTCTCTCCTAAAAGTATTCCTCTTCTTAATTTTGAATCCTTATAATAATAATAACAATATCTAATCCCAAATAAATCCTCAATTCTACTTAATATTATCCTTAAAGGACTAAAACTCTTAATATTAATAAAGCCTAATAATTCAAAGCTTAAGTATTATTTCTAAATCCAAAAAGTATCACCACTTAAGTTCTAAGGTCTTCTAATACTAAAAGGATCACTAATACTAAGCAATAAAAGAAAACTTAAACTTAGGAACTTAAAGGACTAAACTAGAAGACAATTAAATAAAGTCGGAAAAACTAATCTCTTGGACGCAAACTGAAAAGCTATGGACTGGGTGTTACAACATGGCCGAAGTTAGTATCTCTAAGTCGTATCCCAAAAGTAATATTTGATACGGCAGTTCCTAAGATATGCACACAAACCCCTCAAATAATCCCAACAAAATATCTCACCTTCCTAATATTTCAGCCACATACGTCAGACTGCCTATTTTATTATTAATATCTACTTAACAATCCAAAGATATATTCAACCAACTTGAGTGATTGCCTTAAGTCTCAGTTATTCTAAAATCAATTTCAAAAGCCACAAACGTATCTTCTCTTAGTAGTTAATCTATAAACTAATATAGTGCTCCTTAAACAAAATCTTCCAACCATAATCTCCTCTTTATCCTTATGGCAATTTCGGTCATTTCTACTCCTTCTAATTATTCTCCAAGAGATTCAAAATCTTAGATATAAAAATATCCTCAAATTAAGAATTAAATCTTATTGATATCCCAATAAATTAATATATAAAAAAAATCCCAATAATAATCTCTTGATATTTATCTCCCAAAAATCTAAACCTTGGATATTTTCTTGATTAAAAACCTTATCATATAATCTAATCTAGATCTCAAAAGATTCATTCCTAATTTCTTGATCTAAATCTTTAATCACATATCCTAGTCAAGATCCCATATAAATTCATTCTTATAACAAACTCACTAAATTACTTCTATACCTTTAATAAATTGGTACTTAATAAATCCTAATTTTCTCAATCCAATTTGAATTATAACACTTAATAACCAATCAACTTAAATCCTCTAGATCCTTAAATTAATTACTTAATTGGATCATATCTTAATTTGGCTTTCTAACTTTTAATTCAAATACTAAAGCCCAAAATAAATTATCAAGAACTTAATCTTAATTCCCAAATACTCAAATCAATTTTACTAACTTAATCATCAGAAAATTAATACTTAAGGCTCGTGAAAAACTTAAAGAACTAAAGCACAATATTTAACCCTACTCGCAACTTAACTTTAAAATCTCAAATGACGACTTATAAACTATAACTTGAATCCATTTATGCTGGGCGTGACAATTATAGCACAAATAAGTTGAGTTGGGTACTGTAGATTTCACCTTACCATCTTTTTTTGGTGTAAACTGCTTCTTCTTGGTCCATTTGCCAAATTTCTTGAGCTGTTTTATGAAAAGAGCTAAGTCTTTATCATCAGAACTTGTAGCTGTAGGGTTGTCAGCTACTAGAGCTGTAACCTTACTGCTGTCAGGTTCTTTTCTTCAGCTTATGTCAAATTCATAAGCTTTAAGGTCTGAAAAGAGTTTAAAGGTGGATATCTTAGATAAATCTTTTGATTCTCTCATAGCAATGACCTTCATGTCCCATTCAGAAGGTAAACCTCTGAGAACTTTCATGTTCATTTCTCTTTGTGAGTACTGTTTACCAAGTGAGTCTAGCTCATTGAGGATCTCAATGAATTTTGATAAAAACTTTTCAAGAGTTTCACCAGATTTCATCTTGAAGTTCTCAAACTTTTGAACTGCTATCATGAGTTTGTTTTCTTTGATTTGTTCAGTTCCTTCACAAATCATTTCCAACTTTTCCCATATATCTTTTGTAGTTTTTCAGTTTTTGATCTTGCTAAACATAATTTTATCTAGTGAATGATAAATAGTGTTCTTTGCAACATTGTCAAGGTTGGACCTTCTCTTGTCATCCTCAGTCCATTCCCTTCTGGTTTTGGGGATAATCTGAGCTAGTCCAGCTGACTGATCAGCTGCAGTATTGACCTTCACAATAGGTATGGGGCCATCCTCTATGATAGACCACATCTCATCATTTATTGCAGACAAATGTGCTTGCATTCTAATTTTCCACTCATCAAAGTCCTCAGCAGAGAACATTGGAACTTTGGATTTCACCATCTTAGGAGCCATGCAAGTATGCAGGTGTGTTTTTCAAAAACCAAAAAGGATCTAGCTAGGTACTGATCAAAGCAGTGGCAAGCCAACTGCTCTGATACCACTTGTTGGTCCCTTAAAGTGGTCAAGGTCTAGAGGGGGGGGGGTGAATAGACCTTGAGTCCAAAATCAGATTTTTCAAACTTTTTAAAGGATAGATTCTAGAACCTTACAGTAACCCTTTTTAAGTTTAAAAAAAAGTAAGTCTACAAGAGTTTTAAAACAAGACCACAAAGGTTACAACTCTGGACTTAATAAGTCTGCAGCTGCAGAGTTCAAAAACAACTTGCAAAAACAAATTTCTTGTAGACAAAGTATCAGAGGAGTTCTCACGATTAAAATTATATTGAGAATTCTCTAATGTGCAGCGGAATAAAGCGAGTGTTAATGAAAAACAATACAAACCAGACTTAACAACTGAGTGACTTATGAAAGTCTACAGCTGTAGAGTCAATTTTTCTCTTGTGATGAACACATAGTTTTATGCACTCAGGATTTCAAAGCAATGATGAATGTAACAAGAAAATTAAATATGCAGGACAATAATATAAAGAGCAGAAGGTAAATAGACCAGGTTTATAGTGGTTCAGTGTCTATAAAAAGATCACCTACATCCACTATTACACCACTTAGGTGCCAAATTCACTAAGAAGTGATCACAAAGATCAATACAAGTAGTTCCCCCTTAGAACTAGGTTCACTCAGATTTCTATTCTAAAAGAGATAAACTACCCTATTCATTCAGAATTTCAACTCACAAAGAGTTTTACAAAACCTCACAAAGAGATATCTACACTAAGTAGAAATATAAAACAGGTAAGGGAACAACAACAAAAGGTGTGATTCTTTCTAACAAAATCCTAACCAACTATCCTATGAATCACAAAGAATAAAATGAATAAAGCTCTTCAGAATATTGCTGGTTGTAGACTTGCTTAGGTTGAATACATGTATGCTCAGGGTTGTTGTTGTTGCTTCCTCTGAGGACTTCTTCTATTTATAGATTGAGTGGAGTGTCTTATCCGTTGGAATTTCAAATTTTAAATCCGGATAAGGCTCCTCTCTCTCTATTTGGCATGTGTGAAGTGGTCCTCATTCTTCACACAGGATAGTACTGAATGTACTATGTCCTTTTCTTCAGAATTCTGGCCTCCTTGTAACTAATCTTCATTATCCTCCAGAATTAAAGAAATAACCTCCACTTAAGTACAGTTTAGTGAGTGCTAGATAGCTACACAAATAGTGCTTAAGGGTTTTCATTATCTTCAATTAATTACTGACTTGTACAATCTCTTCAAACGGTTATTTGTAGCTATAGAGTCTTCAACCTTGCAGCTGTAGAGTCCTGTCAATATCAAAAATTGGCTGTAGAGAAACCTTACAGCTGTAGGGTCATGTCTTGACTGTATAATGATCAAATATACAGCTGTAGACTTCAGTTACAACTATACGTTTCAAACATCAATTTCCTTAAAACAAGTGTTAGATCAATTCAATCAATTAAACACATTATTTTGCACACATCAAAATCTAAACCAAGGTACTAACATATTGTGTATGTGCTTTGATTTTAATTTGTTTAGTGATTGAGCTCTTAATTGGTGGTTAACTTGAGTTTTAATTGATTGTTCTTCGTCGTTTATGCATTTTGATTGAGTGAGCAAAAAGCAAGAGTTGAGCTTGTTCAATTGAGTGTTTAATTGAGTTGAATGATTTGTTAAATGTTATTGTTGAATCGTCTATTACACCAAGAGGGGATAGATCGTTGAGAACACCCACATTTAGGCACTAGGTTGATGTAAGGAGAGTTAATCAATTAGGTGAGGGTTTATGTTGAGAAATGATGTATAAAATATTTTGATATAATCCCAAAGACTCCCCTGTGATGTAACAATTGTATAGACTTAGAAAAATAACCTAATTGTGAGGAGGCTAAGTCAAAAACTTAGAAAAATAGGATTGCATAAGTCAAACTACCTTAGATAAAACTAGCCTGAACTAATCAGACTAGCCTGATGAAGAATTGGGAAATACACTCACCTCAGAAGACTAAGTCAAAGCAACCTAAAGAACCCCCCTGTGAAGAACAAGTTTGATTCATTAATAAGTCCTCAGCATTTATGAAGGCAGTTGCAACACATAAATGAAGTGTTAAATACAACAAAAGGAATGTTCCAAGTCACCTGATGAAAAGACAGAGGACTTTAATATAACAATTTGACTGGTCAGAGGAATAATTAAAGACAGACCAATGAGAATCTGCCACCTATGTACCGACTTGACACAAATAGACTGACCTGTCAGTACCATGTTCAGAAGCAACCAACAACCTAGGATGGCACACTTTTCAAAGGCGGCTACATTAATTCTAAGCAGTCACTTCATTATGCTTTCAACCACTAATGGTTAGAATGACCATCCAAAATTTGAAGAAGATCATTGAAGAACGTTGGACTTCAAAAATAGCATAATTTGAAAACCATCTCTCCAACGGATAGTCTTTCAAATTATGTCTATAAATACAGAAGTTGAAGAAGAAGCTAAGTACGGGAAACTATCAAGCTCATCTGAATTCTAAAGCTCTCAAAAGTTCATCTCTCTCAAGCACTCGAAATCACACTAAGTTTCCCAAGTGCTTACACTGTCTAGAGCTCAACTCTGTATTTAGGCTTACATTGTATCATTATTAAAAGCCTACTAAGATAACCTAACCCAGATATTGATCATCATTGTAAAGGGTTATCTCAACATTAGTTGGAGCACTCAAGCCCTCAAACTGTAATAGGTTCAAGGCTGTGAGTTAGAAGAAAGTAAGCTGAGTAGTTTCTCAGTCTGAAATCTTGAGAAGACTAAGACTCATGGAAAATCCTAGAGATCAAGAAGAATTGTTCTTGCTCAGTGCACATTGGCACTCTAAAACAAGGAATTCATGTGGATAAGGAATTCTGCTGTTAAATCAGGAAAAGTGGATGTAGGAGAGTTTAACTACGAACCACTATAAATCCTCTGTGTCCTTACCGATTTATTCCTTTTGTATGAGTTGATAAAATCTTTAAAAAGGTGTTTGCATTTAATACGCTGCTAAATTCATACTTTGATTAAAATACAGGCTACCTATCAGGGGACCTTCAAGTCCGCTGACTGTATATCAGGTCACATGTGCTCTTAAGTCCACTGTGAACCCATAACTTTTTGAAAAATTTGTACTTACAGGTGTATCCCCCCCCCCCATACACCTGTTATTGTTTATTTGGGACCAACAGTTTATTCTAGTTCGATTATTTGATGAGTTAATTTTCGATGCATGTATACAATAGGTATTAGATTTAATTATATCTAATGAGGTTTGTGTTGTGATTTTGTGGAATTGGTTGATTGGGTTCTTTGATAATGAGTTTATTGAGTGTTAATTAATTGTATCTATTTAATGGTGTATTAGGCTACATTAGCAAAAAGCGAGTGTTGAGCTAGTGTAGACGAGTGCATTCACTGAGGGATATTAGAGATTAATTACTTTAGTTAAGTACTTAGACCATCGAGAGAGGCTAAGGACTTTAGAACACTCCTAATCGGGCATTGAGTTAATTGAACGAGAGTTTGTTAATTCAATGAGGTTTATAATTAGCCTAAGAAGCCAATGAAACAAAAGATTGACATAGATTAAATTAGGTTCAAGGTTCACATAATTGAAAACACCCGAAACACTTCAATCCTCACTTCATCTTAGTTGGTTTTAATTAGGTAGATTAATTTAGTTGCTTTTGTTTTATTTTTTTCAAGCCCAAAACCCAAAAACCTTAATCGCTTTCATAGTTTAGTAGCACTCCATTTTTATTGTCTCCTTGCACTAGAGCACCTCCCTAGGGTTCGATATTTTTTATTAGTTGGTCAAGCTTACGTACTACAAAGATCCTATACACTTGTAGGCTAAGTGAATTGTGTGAAAACAATTTGTGCATTAATGTGTCAAAGAGTTTACTTTTCAGCCCACCCCATTACTAATTCCTGGATCCGTCCTTCCTTGTAGCTTTTACTTCTGCAATCTTTAGTTCCAAATGTAGGATTAATCTTATAGCTGTAAGGTCTTGTCCAGCTGTAAGACCATCAACTCTACAGCTATAGACTTCCCTTTCAAACTATAATTTCCTAAGTTCTTCAATTTGATCCTGAAATATTAGTTTATATACAAGTATACCTATATTTTGCTATCATCAAATCTACTTAAAATAAGGCTCTAACAGATCATCATAAACAATTCTAGCAGAGAATGCAAATTCATCATCTTTTTCAGTTTCATGTTCATTATTAGATTCATCACTTAAGGTAGTATTAAAATTCAATTTTCTTCTCAATAAAGTGTTAGCACATTCATTTAAATAATGACCAAATCTAGTACATGCATCATCACACTTAACATTTTTTCTTTATTCGAAATCGAATTTTATTTTATTACTTCTACTAAATTATTTAGATCTATCAAAACTTTCCTTTTTAACAAATCCTTTAGAAGTAACATTACCTTGATTCTTATTCTAAAAATTTGATTTTAATCTATTAGCCCTATTTTTTAGAAAATAATTTAATTGCTTTGTTAATAAAGAAATGTTATCAGAATTGTCAGAACATATTTCAGAACATTCTTCATCAGAATCAATTTCAGAAACAAAAGATATGTTTTTAGAACTAGAAGAACCATCATTTTTTTAAAGCAACAACCTTTTTATTCGAAATAGCTTCTTCCTATTGCTCAAAGTTCAACTCATTAGTTTTTAAAATACGAATCAATTCATTTAGACTCATAAGATCAGTGTTCTTAGCTTCTTCAATAACACATATTTTTGCATCAAAATATTTTGGAACTGTTCTTAAACCTTAATGAACTAAACGAGTATTAGAGAGAGGATCACCGTGTAAGTGAGATTCATTTGAAATTTCATTAATTCTTTCACTATACGAAGATATGTTTTCATCATCTTTCATTTTTAGATTTTCAAATCTTGTTCCAAGCATTCGAAGTTTTGTCGTTCGAATACTTTCAGAACCTTCGCAATGTTTTTGCAAACGATCCCATTGATCCTTTGCAGACACACAATTCAAAATTATCTTGAACATAGAAACATCAGTTGAAGTGAAAATAGCATTCAAGGCTTTCGAATTGTAGTTAGCAAGGGTAACCTCTTCAATATGCCCATCCAATTCACGCTTTATATGAGCTTCATTGTCATTGTCGGCTGAATGTAATGGTTGTGACCAACTATACAAAACACTCCTTCAAGCTCTTTCATCAAGAGACTTTATGTACATCCACATCTTTAGTTTCCAATACGCATAATTGGTACCATCTGAGAGTAAAGGTTTAAGCGCGGGAGTGAGAGGATACTCCATTGCAGGCTCAAAATACACACACACACAAGATCTTTAAGTAAATGTGTCTAGTTTAGGCTTTGACGCCACTGGAAAGGTGTGTGGGGGGGGAGTACAGTGTGTGTGTCTTTGAAAGATATTGTTAAAAATATTGAAAACATAAATAACAACAAATGCACAACGGAAGACTTAAACACACACGCACTCTTGCAAGAGATATAAAAAAATTTCACTTATTATACAGTGTATAATATGTGAGGCCTCATGGTGGAAATTGTTCACTATAACGAAGTAGTGACACAAAAACAAAGTTTATAAAAGAAACAAAAAAGACAAGCCACGTAAAACCAAAAACGATTCACACAAGGAATCTTACACAAGATCTAACTAGAGGCTTGACCTAAACAAGTTTAGCATATCCACGTTTGAGCCAAACGGAATGCTAATGCAAAAATGAATATTGTTCTAATGGTCTAGTCACTTATCACAACATTCTAGTTGGGGAATATAATCGTCTAGATCCTAAATACACAAACTACTCGATAGTTTTTAGGTCCTATATTCTACACTATGAAAAGGGATACAATTGGGGAAGAAAAATTACATGGAAATAAAAGTAAAAATTACAAAATAAATAAAAATAAACACCGGGTCGAGTGGAACTCTTCCCGCAAAGCGAATATTCCCTGGTGGTGCTCGTCGGTTGGAATAACGATCCCAAAGGTAAACAACATTACGTCTTCAAGTGTACAGCATCGCAGAACTTGAAGTTCTGGCGAACAGAATGGCGTTAGGAGTAGACTGCACCTAGAGGCTATATGTAGAAGTTCGACTGAGAGAGGAGTGTGTTGTCTGTGTTCCGGAATGAAATGAGGACACCTATTTATAGGTGAACCTCCACTCGTAACGGGGAAAAAATATGTCAGGATTAATGCTGACGGACGGTTTTTTCAGAAAGGTCAGCAATGGGGAATTGATTTGCATTCAATCTGGTTGACCTCCCATAAACGGAACCCTTTATTATAGGAAGGTCAGCAATGGGGAATTGATTTGCAATCAATCCAATTAACCTGCTATATACGGAACTCTTGCACGTTTTATGCTGATACGAGTCAGAGCTGAGTCAGCTTAGGTTCAACGAACTTGGTCATTGCTGAGTCATCAAGACATCAGTTTTAGATTCATATAATCTGTACTCTTACGAAGTCAACTTTCGTTTTTTCTTAATGTGGGATGAGAATTAATTACATAATTAATTCTCTCCCTAATTCAAAGTTTTAAACTTTGATTTGTTGACTTAATTTCTCACTCACCATTAATTGGTTTTGTGAGTATTAATAAACTAAATTCATCTACTCCGAGAGTAAAATGCACTCGTATCAATTAACTTTCGAGTAATTAATTTTATTCTCTTCAATTTATTGGTCAAACAATACAAATTAATATATTTAATATATTTAATATTAAATATTCCAACAATCCCCCCACTTGACTGAAAATTACACCCATAAACATGCAGACACACAGCCCAGTCCAAGTGAGACGATATTGTATTTGGACAGGTAGCTTGGAGCTTTGAACCTTCCATAGTCCAGCTAACAGGATACACCGGTGGCCTAGTAGACACAATGCCTTGAACCATTCCACCTTAGTGTGTACCGAGACAGTTAGTTGTGACACAATACAGTCTTTACGTCCTTTGTTGTTCTCACGTTTTTGTCCATTTCGACAATGGACACCCTTTGGATTCATAAGTGTTAAATATCCCATGATATTTGAAGGGGCCTCTCACTTCACACTTACATAGGTGAAAGTGTCTTGAGTATCCGTTAATACTCCATCCTTACTAGGATTTAGGATTCATTAAAAGTCATCAGGCTTAACCTACACTACCTACGGATTCTATACTTGGTGTTCTATCTTCTAAGGAATGGTCAGATTACCAAGCATTTCGTCTAACTTCCACAGCTTAGTTTTCCCGTTGAACCAAGATCTTGGGATCTCCAGTCAACTTGGTCAGGTTACCACTGTTTTAGTTTGTTCGGTAGATTTAAAACTCATTCCTTCTGACAGTTTGGACATTTGATCTCGATTTATACTCTTTGTTAGAGGATCCGCTAGATTATCCTAAGACCTAATATAGTCTATGGATATTACACCACTCGAGATCAATTGTCTAACGGTGTTACGTCGTCGACTGATATGTCTAGACTTTCTGTTATACATATCGT
This sequence comes from Prunella vulgaris, assembly GCA_026898435.1. NCBI lineage: Eukaryota > Viridiplantae > Streptophyta > Magnoliopsida > Lamiales > Lamiaceae > Prunella > Prunella vulgaris. The sequence continues at coordinate 1,505 of JAPKLY010002562.1, read as the reverse complement.
TATGAGCCCTACCAATTGCGGCTTGACAGTAACAATGTACCATTATAGTGGGTATTGGTTTATTCCAAAATGGAATATCCTCAAGGAAGTTTCGAAGTCACTCAGCTTCTTCACCAGCTTTATCTAAAGCTATGAACTCAGATTCCATGGTAGATCGGGTTATACACGTTTATTTTGTAGACCTCCAGGACACAGCAGGTCCTCCTATAGTGAAGACATATCCACTAGTTGAGAAAGACTCTTTGCTGTCTAAGATCCAATTGGTATCACTATACCCTTCGAGTACAGCTGGGTACCTGGTGTACTGTAGTCCAAAGTTTAGAGTGTACTTTAAGTACCTCAAAACTCTTCTCAGAGCTATCCAATGCTCATGACTTGGGTTGCTCGTGAATCTACTAAGTTTATTCACGGCACATGCTATATCAGGACGCGTACAATTTGAAATGTATATAATGCTCACAATGACTCTAGCATATTCTTGTTGAGCTACAGCTTCACCATTGTTTTTTCTACAAGTGAACATCCACTTCCTAAAGGTATTTTAGCTGGTGGATCATCAAAGGCGTTGAATTTCTTTAACACTTTCTCCACATGATGAGATTGTGTTAAGGATATTCCATTTGATGTCCTACTGATCTTGCTTCCTAAAATCACGTCAGCTATACCCATGTCTTTCATGTCGAAGTTTCGTCCTAACATGTTCTTTATTTTACAAAGAAGATCATGATCATTGCTCATGATTAGCATGTCATCAACATAAAGACACAATATGACAAATCCTTTTTGTGTATCATTTTAACACAGCTGAATATTTATTTCATTTTAGAAATATTTCTAATTTGTTCAATCTTTGATAAGCACTTACTAATGCTTCAATCTTTACAAGTTACCCCTACACTTCGAGATAATTTTAGGATAATTTATCCTTACAACATTCCGCATGATTTTATCTCTTTGTGTGGTGACTTTACACGAGTTTGAAAAAACCTGTTTAACTTGTGAAATTTATACAAGATTGAGCAAATCCAAACTTTGTGAATTTTATTCCACTAGGCATTCATTGCCTTTTGATTTTTCATGTGGCTTTAAGGCCACGCCTTAGCTAACCACCTCACATTCTGAATGTATATCTCATGGAGAGACCCTTCTTCCCCCCCCCCCACACACACATTCGAATGTATTTATTATGAGAAGTTATATATCATAGTCGAGTTGTTTGTCCATTCCTTTTAATATTTCATCAAATATTAATTTGGACACAATCTCGAAACAAAAATTGGAAAATCAAACTCTACGAATTCACTCTTGAATTCACACCTATTTTGGTAGAAATACCAAAATTAGATCCAATTTTCAGTGTGGTCGTAAATGCCACTTTTAACTCTTAAATAATTCTTCACAAAATTATATGAGTCAAAATTTATGGACCAAGTCCAAAATATAATTTGTGCTCTCAAAAACAACTATTAATGGAGCCTTTGCTCTCCATTTTTTACTCAAGAATA